>VZRO01000218.1:854738-946338 GCA_013397915.1 Daphoenositta chrysoptera
TACAACTGGCTGGAATTTCTCACAAGGAAAAAAGCGCATGGGAGGTTGGATTTGGGCAGGGTGCTGTAGAGAAATACTGCTGCTAAACCTTCGGTGGTGACTTGCACTGAGGTCTGTTTCCTTGATGGGGAGATTGGTCCCTGAGTCTGTTATTTGAGGCACTTTTTCCTGATTTGTGATTTATTCTTTTCCTTCATGGGAAATTACATCAATTTGTTACAGATCAGGACCATTACAAGTGCAAAAATCCTCTTCTGAGATTTGTACAGATGGTTTTGCAGATATTTGACTTCTTGGTAGGCTTCTGCATAGAAAGCTCACCAAAACTGGGGCGTTTGTAAAAAGACTGTAGTGACATGTTTATTTCAAGTCCTAATTTATTTAACATGATTTGAAAACAACCCCATCTTTTTGGTAAAGGTCTGGCTTGTTGTGTGAGAATACACAAAGGAATGTTCGAACCATATTTTGCAGACAATGCCTGTAGATATTTTGCCTACTGGGAAGGGGGTTATGCCTTTATATTTTAAACTACTTCCAAGTCTATTATAACTGGGGGGAGATGGAAATGTGTAATATTTTTGGTGCTCTGAAGAAACCAGACTCTTGATTCACGTGTGGGAGCAGTGGGATTATGAAATATCTGGAATGTTGGCCACCTACCAAGGTCCATCATGAATTGGCAGTGGTGGCCAACACCACAAACACGTTCCCCATGGTCAGTCCTATCAGGCAAGAACAGTCCTCAGGAATCAGGAATGTGTTACCATAATGACTTCTAGGGCACCTGCCACCGAGGCTCTGAATGCTTTAGTAGATGCTCTGAGCTACTTCAGGGTGTGAAAGCCTCCAGGTGAGAGAGCTGGGATGATATCTTCAAAGACCTTCTTCAGAACTGAGAATATTCAAAGTTCCCTTGAAGATATTTTTAAGTCCACAATTTCCCTAGTAAGAAGTTATCTTTTGCTTAGGTATCAAGTATTTTAGCAAATTTGCTTGAAATTCAACGAAGTTTTGACAGAAAAGAATGAAAGATTATTTTCTAAAACTAAAAAGCGAGGGAAGATAATTAGGAAAGAAAAAATGCTGAATAAACAGTGCTTATTAAAACTGAATAAAATATATTTTTTAAATTAGTTTTGCTAATGAAAATGATAAAGAGTTAGAGAGCCAACTAACAAAGGTGTTTTGCTCCACTGTCTGCCTTGAGAAAAATACAATGCTTAAAGAATTTTTGTAGAAAATCATCTTGAAAGCTCTGGGGATTTAGTGATACGATCTAGGAGATCTGGGTTTACTGAGTATGTTCTTTCAAGACTTTCCTTACATGGGTGAAGAAATCGAAGCAGGAAGTTCCACAAGAAGAATGAATAAGGTCCAGTTTTGCACGGCTTTGGGTGTTCTGGTTGGATGATCTGCTCTCATCTAAGGAAACCCAGGCTGAAGCTTTTCCCGGAGCTGGTTCCAGCAGCTGCCTTTCCGCAGGCCGCCGAGTAGGAGCTCTCTTTTCCCGTCTTACACGTCTCTGTGATTTCTGGAAATTCGTAGGAACACAAATTTTTTGGATCCTCGCCTGCCAAACGCCGGAATAAAGGATATTTGTGTGCTCGGAAGCGGCTCCCGGGTGGAATACCGGTAGATGGCGCTTGGGAATGTGCAATCTGCACCCTCCGGGGAAAGGTGATTTATTTCTGCCTCCAGTCCATAAAGGGCAACAGCTGAGAAGTGACTATCTTAAAGTTAGACCATAGTAGCATAGTGACCTGTAATTTCTAACAGCAGAGAGAAAGGCACTTTTTTTTTTTTTTTTTTTTTTTTTTTTTTTGGTTTGGTTTGGTTTGGTTTGGTTTCAATACACCTTGGAAATATTTGACTCGCTGTATTTCCCTCCCAATACGGAGATCCCCTGATAGCTCTTGGAAGAGTGGCATTGTTTGTCTTTGGGGTTCAGAAACCTTAAAGGAAGATTCACCTGGATAATGGGGTCTCCCCTGAAGCCCCCCCCTCCTCACAGTGGTGTTTCCTCCTTTTCTGGTCAAGGCAGGTTTTTTCCTGCCAGCTTCTGCAGGACAGCTCTGTGCAGGAAAGGCAGCGTGAGCAGAAAATCTTTAGAGTGGCAACAGCAAAAGAGCATTAAATTAGGACTATTGATGGTGATGGGGATCAATGCTGAAGCAGCTGTGCTTTGAAGGGATCCCAGCTATCCTGCAACAAGAGATGTGGGGTGACACTGGTGACTGCCAGGGAAGTGCCTGCTACAGCAGGAAAGGCAGTAAAAGTTTCCTTTCCTTTCCTCTGTAGAAAGGAAAGGTGGCAGAAGTCTGCTGATGACCTAGTCCCCACACTTTCTCCAAAGCTCTGCCCCCAGTGCTGTAGTGCTGAAAGGCTTTCAAGTTAGTTTGGATTTTTTTTCAGGCTATTTCTGCACTGCAGAGGTCCAGTAAGTTGAATGTCCCATAGCCAGCTACTCCACTGCACCACAAAGGCTAGGCATTTATTGTGGCTGAACAAATAGCAGGAAAGGAGAAAAATGTCAGGTGTGTGGGGGGGTATGTGGAATTTATGTAATTTTTCATGGATATGACTTACCTTTTTCCTAGCAGCTCTACCACAAGGGACCTCAGAGCTGTAGATGGAGGCAAACAGCTTTGCTTTAATGTGAGAGAGAAATTCCGCTAGCACTTTGCCAGAGTAATGGGCAAAATTATGCAGCTTTGTCCCCTGAAAAGGCTGGCATTGCAAAGGGCCTTTTTATCCCAAATGAGCAGCTGAATAATATTTTTGACAACTCATTGTGAGGAAAATGCACAGTGTTTTTGAGAAGGGGTTTGTTTTCCTTTTACATAGTTGCAACAAATTTCACCTTTTCTCCATCGACTCATAATATACATCTGAGCACCCCTTTCTAGCCTTATTAATATGGCATATTTCATATCGTGTAGAAGATTTTGAATAACTTACTCATGGAAATGTTGACAAAATCTTCACATTTCTGCAAATTTTATATATGCAAATAAATCACTGGTGTTCCATTAAAACTGCATCCAGAATTCTTATTATTACCCAGATTTGCATTTGTTTTCTATAAACCTTTCCCTTTTAGGTGGCTTTAGAAACACTAATCCTTAAAACCTTGGCCGTCTTGGTGACCCAAATCTGAATTCCCGTTTTAGAATGGCTTAGAGTATTTGTCCAAATACAATAATATCAATGAGAATTTTTTGTGAATCAAAATCACACCAAGGCACTTAGTGTACAAATGTACACGTTTGCTTTCTATTCCTTGAAAGAGGCAATATTTCTACTGTTTTCCGTTTGGTTTGGAGCAGGTACTAAACATTTTGGCCAGGCTGCACAGTGAGTCAGTTTTAGTGGAACAGATTTCAAAGGGTTTTACTACACTGTGAATTCATCCTACATCCATATAATTTAAATCCTGAAGAGAGATCAAATCATTCATTAACCTCCCACAATTAGCCCTAAAATATTTTATGAGATTTAGAGCCTTTTCCTTGCAGAGAGGTGAAAAAGGTAAATAGAGAGAGAAGAGTGTGGGTGAGAAAAGGAGGGAATATCTCATTTAGGTCTAGCTGGCCTTTGAGCACAGTTTAAATGAAGAAGGAAAATGAATAACTGGAAAAATAAGAAAACAGAGAGAGTTTGACATCTCTCTGGAGGATGAGGGTGAGAATGCATGCATGTTAGGATGCTTGACAATTCTCGGCATTCAGATCAAAGCTGGGTACCATTCAGCAAAACCAGAGGACTATACAAAACTGCAAAAGTGACAGTCTTTCAAAAAACAAATCTGTGGGTAAGAGAAGAAATTATCTGGGGAAATTCCTGCTGAGATATTGTGGTAATGGTCTAGAAGGTAATTCAGTAACTGTAATCCCACAGAAGGTGTGTATTAATAACAAGGGAATTTAGTTCTGGGAGAAATGTCCTAGTTGGGTTAACAAACTGCGTCACTATCTATTACTTGGTAGAGAAAAATATAAGCAGCTAATTAATGCTTCAGGGACTTAGGAGGAAGAAAAAACAACAATGAAAAAAACCCAAACCAGAGTTCTCCCTCTTCCCCAGGGATAAGGAAATGCAGGAGGTAGAAAATGATTTATTATTTTATGTTACTTTATTTCAGCCAGAACTTTGTCAGAGGGCTACAAAGCGGAACTCAGCTTTAATCAGCGTAAATTTTGAGCTTGATTCATTTCTGAGCAGCGTTAAATTTCACTGGGTTTATAATCATATAAATGCAGAGCTCTCAAGGTGATCTAGTCCTTAATAGTTACTAGTGAATTTGGCCCAGACATTGCATTAGTTAACTGTACCATAAGGATGCTAATGAGGGGAAGGGTAAGTCCGTAATTCTTTGCTAGCATAATTCCAGTGAACTATGAAGGAATTTATTATGCTGTAACTTGTTTGTTCTGAACAGCATGGTCTGTAGTGCAAAATAGTAAAAAGAACTTTTGGTTAGATGGAGAAAGCTAAGACATATTTGGCAGTAGAGGTTATTTATAGATAAAAAAAATTAAAACCATGAAAATACACATGCCAACCTGAACATAAGCAATGTAAAAGTAAAACTTCAAATATAAGATCTCTCAAAAAGCAGTTTTTAAGTATTTTTAATGGAGGTAAGCTGTAAAAATGTAAGGATACTGAAAGAGAGGTCATGGGCAGTTTGACAATTCTGGGTAATGAGAGGAAAGCTGCTGGAACAATAGAAATGGGAAAAGTAAGGTCCCTTCTGACTCACTCAGAAGATGGTTTTGACCTATTGACGTAACTCAAAAAATTCCTGCTGATCTTCCAGGGAACGAGGGACTTTGACTCAGGTACTGATGAACTGTTTAAAGGCTCCTGAGCAGCGATGGGGTGGAGTGGGGAGGCAGGGGACAGTTTTGTGTTGAAATATCAGTGTCCTGACATCCCAGACGCAAGATTTGTGAAAAGCAGTCAGCTTCACCATTTCACCTGAATGCCAAAAGCTGCACCTTGTATGTGGTGAACATTAGCTGTGAAAAACAGCTGTTCAATATTTTTTCAACTATGCTGATTATTTTTAGTTCAATGCCTCTTTAAACCTGAACTGCTCCCTTATCACCACACCTCTGAGAGATCTGCCTTCTGGCAGACCCCTTTGAAATTTGTTTTTTTGCCTATAAGGTGCAGATGCTTAGCAGCAAGCCTATTTTCCTTCCCTTGCAACCTCTTCCCCTGAAAATACAAAAGGAAACTTCATCCAGATTTCATGCTGTCCGTGAAATCAGAGGGTTATCTGTCAGATTTGTGACTTCACTGGATTTTGTGTGAAAAAATACAGACTTGATTAAAATGGGGACTTGTGCTGCCGAGCTCTGCATGGTGACTATGTTTTGAAAGGGTGCTGAGGTGTGCTGTATTTCAGTGTGCATTCTCCTTGTGTGTGTGCACATCCCACATGGACAGGGGTGTTGCAGCTTCACGGTGGGCGTGGGGCACTCAGCTGGCACAGCAGGATGTCAGCACCTCTACTGACAAGGAAGTTGAGGGTGAAATCTGATTGCCTAAACACTGGCATCTGGTGCAATTATAGACATTTTTGGTTACGTAGCTCCTTCTTTATCTACTGTTCTGGTATTTCCCATGAAGTCCTCCATCGTGTCTGCCAACTGTACATTTTTGTTGCGTAGTGCAAGTGCCATTAGAACTGTATTTTAAGGAAGTAAATTGAACCCCTAAATTAGCTTATTCACCCTGAAGCTGAATCCCACGCTTGCCAATCATTCATGATAGATTTCAGCCTCACATTCACATCACTTCTGAAGTAGAGGACAATGTCCCACCTTAGAAAGGCATCAATTTCTATTTAATCATTAGAGGGATTCTGTTCCTGTCTGTTTTATCTATGCTCAGTAAGCATTAGCACTCTGTCTGTTACCTTCTCAATAGACATAAGTCCTTTCCAGTCCTGGCCAGGTTGCCCATCCTTATGGGTCTATAAATGCTGTAGGTTTGTGTTTGGACTCTCAGTCAAAAGAGAGTGAGAGTAGCAGACAGTGCACGAGTATGAGAACAAGGCTCAAAATATATGTGATATGATTTTCCAGCTGTGAAAGGTTTTGGGGTTTTTTTAATTATGCATAGTGTTAAACCTGCAAAGTAACACTGATAATGACATGACTGTTTTTGCATATTCTGCCTCAGGCTCTTTTGTGGTGCTAAGCATCCAAGAGCCCATGGAAGTGAATTATATGTTTGTGTGGTTCCTGCCCACTGACCCTGCTCAAATGGATTGAATTAGTGCAGTACTGGAACTTTAAATTTAAGCTCTCTTCTGAACATAGGTGGCAGTTCCTCTGCTCCAAAACCTTGTGGCTGAATAATATTTTTAGTCTTGATTCTGGATCTCTTTCCATACTGTTTGCAAGGTAGTTTATGTTTGAAGGCAAGGACAAGCTTGTTGAATCTCTATATTTTGGTAATGACAAGTTAGCTCCTCATAGTATTTCTCTAAAAACCTTTTCTTGTACTAGACTAAGAAAGAAACAGAGACATTCAATAATGAAGCTCTAGCCTGAAACTAGCAGATGTTGCCAGTGTTTTGGCATAAGACGGCGAATATCAATAGATAAGAAAACATCATGGAGATTTGAACTCCAAAAGCATAAAAGCCTTAAAAATATTCACAAGTCTTTTACAGAGATTTTAGCATATTATGAGAGCACTGTCAAATCAAATGCAAATTTAAACCTAATTAATTCCCTACAAGGGTAGCAAACCCCTCTGCTGTTTAGTTTATATGAATACATTGCTAGACTGGGCCTGAAACATAATTCTTAGCCAGAAAATACACTTAGATTATGGCTTCAGATGCAGAAACCCCTTCCTTGGTACATGTAGGTAGTGCTGCTGCAAAGGTTTGCACCTTCCCATCCTGGGAAATATTTCCTGTAGGCACCCCCCAGCCAGGCCTGCCATTGCTGGGCTGGAGCAGCAGTGTCCACAGCACTGGGGAGATCCACTGGCCCTCAAAACCCACAAAAATGCCTGAGCTCAGGAGCAGCAGTGTCCACAGCACTGGGGAGATCCACTGGCCCTCAAAACCCACAAAAATGCCTGAGCTCAGGAGCAGCAGTGTCCACAGCACTGGGGAGATCCACTGGCCCTCAAAACCCACAAAAATGCCTGAGCTCAGGAGCCCCCTGAGCCTCAGCAGCTCTCCTCCAGTGAGGCTCCCTTTCCAACACTCCCCTATCCACAAAAAGCTGTCTTGCTGCCAGCTCCAAAGGCAGGAACCTGTTTTGCAGATCTTGTTATGTTTTAGAGAGCTGCTGCTGCTGCTCTTCTTTGGAGAGCATTTCCATTATCTTTTTCATGCAGCTCCCACTTAGTGAAACATCTTCACAAATCACCCAAACACTTTTCCAGGGACAGTTTCGTAATGAAGTTGCAATTTGATTCTTCTTTGCCTTGAGATATCCGGTCTTTTCCTCTAAGATCATCGGGGTTTTTTTGTTTTTAATAGCAATCTCTCATAATGGAAAGAAATATTAATTATTGTCTTTTATTATTTATTTTAATAGCACCAACGTGTAGCCTTACCAGTATACAGCAGCCATGCTAGGGTTGTGAGAGGCACAGGAAAGATGGAGGCTGCAGCAAATATAAAGGAGGCTTTTTAAAAAACACCATGATTGTTATATATGGGTCAATTTGTGGCTGGTTATCTCCTGTTGCTTTTAGTGGATCATAATACATTCACTAATTGTCCTCAGTATCGCCATCAAAAGAAGGAGTTTCAGTTTCTTCAGGCACACACCATGCTAACCCCTCGTGTCACTGAGATTCCAAGCAGAGCCAGTATTTCCCGTCACCTCTTTGTCCATCCAGCCAGCAGCTCAGCACTGGAGCTGTGGTCCCAGTGCACCAGCCTTGTGGGTACTTTGTGCCAGTCAACGAGAGGGATTTAGAATGTTAAATACCACATGGGATAAGAGGCAAGAAGCAGTGCATAACTTCTTTTGCCTTAGCAAACTCATGTCCTCCTGCTGTAAAGGAAGGAATGTATTCCAGGGAAGTAGCGATCAAAGATTTTTTTCAATAGTTGAGAAGTGGAAAGCTATGCCAGAGAGGGCTTACACATATAAAGATATATATAGCTATACCCCATATATAAGTACATGTGGGTATATGTATTTTGTCTGGTGTGTGTATGTATATTGGGTGGAGAGGTGAGTATTTATATTTTATATGCACATGCAAACCAATACTGGTCTTGAGGAATGACTGATTCTCTTTTTCACACTAGTCTCAAAGTGATATGCTGGGTTTCAGATCCCAGGACCATCACCTGCCCGAGCAGATACATGAAGTCCCTTTGGACTCTCCTTTTAGTCTGCAGAGTTTCTTTAATTTGATGGTGCTGAGGAGCCTCTGGATCACCTTGTAAGGATCCTGCACAAGTCTTCTCTGGAAAAAAAAAAAATCCTTTTCTTCTGCAGTAACTTTCTTATTGCAATATTTACTGAACTCTTGGCAGTGTTGGTGGGGGAAACAGAGCCCCATCATCATCTCTTCCCTATCACTTTTTAAATGGTCTCCTCCCAGTTGGAAGCAGATTTATTTCTTCACAACAGCTCACAGCCTTTTAGGAGGATGGGGCGAACTAATGAAGGGAGAATTTTGCTTAACCATATGGGGCTGAGGTTCTTCTCCATCCTGGGCACCAGCAGTAATAGTTCTGATGCATGAGTGGAAGGATGGCCTGAAAGGCACTGCCTAAACCTTGAAAATACCCGGTTTTAACAAGGAACTCAGCGTGTGTGTTTGTTTGTAACTAAAACCAGGCCTTAATTGTGTGTCTGAGGCTTTTGAATAAAGCTCAGACATTCCCTGCCTGTGGAGGACCACACACATATACAGAGCCAGATGCATCCTGAGGCAGAGAAGTCCTACACGTGACTTTTTGCCATGCCATTGAGATAAATCAGTAGAGAAACCATTCCTGGTTTTCTTACTCCCCAGCCAAATTCAAGTGAGGAATGGCCTTAAGGAATAGAAGGTTCTAAGCAAGACTTAGGGTGGGATTCAAAATTTAAAAGAAATATAAAATTTTCAGCTACCAGTTAAAAAAATATCTTCCTGCCACTCCATCTCCAGTAGTTGTCTTATAAGGGGAGCTATTATATTTTAGGCATCGGCTGCTAGGATCACTGCCCAGCTCTAATGTCCATATGGAAGTAAAAAGGTCCATTGTACATTTAATTTCTTTTCTTAACACTTATATTCCTACCCCAAGGCCAGTTTTCTGCACAAGTGCACAATCCTTCATTCAGGAAAAAGGGCTTACTTTTAACCATATAAACTAGCTAGCAGACTGTTAACTTAGGTAACTGAAACTGAATTATTTCATGTTGAATTCCTCACTTGTTAAGTAGCAGCTTGTTGTTTTTCATACAGTCATCATCCACACCTTCTCTCCATCAGGTCCTGTTCATTTCCTGCTCTGCCCTGGTTGTTATACATTATTTTACAGTGAAGCCCGTAACACACAAAATATCTGCTCCCCTTCCAAATTAGAGATGTCTCTGTAGCAGTGCCTTAGCAATGGCAGAGATCCAGCATCCACCTTGTACTTGGATAAAGTCTCCTTATTAAGTGAAGGATAAAGCAGAGATCCAACAGACCTGTCAGCTCCTAATTTCCTATTGCCCAGCACCTTGCAAAGTGGGAATGAACTGATCATTTGGACAACTGACCACCCCTTTGAACCTCCTGGTGAGGCAGAAGCACTGTAATCCATCACACGGTGCATTTCTCCCCACACTAACACTTGTGCTGTGGGAGCTGTTTGGAGCAGACTCTAAATCATGCTGTTGATACCACATCAGTGCTTTGGCTTTGCAGGGTGGCTTGGCCCCTGTCACTGCAGAGGCCTGAAAACATTTTGTTAGAGAAGAATGCAGAGAATTGGAACGAGGAAAATAATTTGGGGTAGGGAAAAAAATACCTTCCGTAGATTAGTTGTGCTACAGTGAATTCTGACACTGCAACTGTTAAATTAAACATTAAGTTCTTACAGGCTGCCTTCTGTGATTATATAGGTTAAAAAAATGCAAGGAAAGATGTAAGGGAAGAGGGGTTGGTTTGTCCATAATCAGGGGAACTGAAGAGTGGGGGAAGCTGTGGAGGTAAGATAACTAAACAGATAGTTAAGATTGTCAAAGAGAGGAAAAGGGCTGCTGATGGCAGGAAGGGATTGAGCTGCTCTTTCCATTGCTTGGCAATAGGACAAGCTGTAATGGGCTTAAACTGAGGCAAAGGCTATTTAATTTAGGCTTTGAGAAAGGAAGAGAAATGATCTCAAGCTAAGAAGAGGTAAATACAAACATCACCAGCATGGGGGTTTGGAAGGGAAATACGATCTCGTATGGCTGCTTTTCTTTATTACTTGGAGGCCACCAGGTATAGAAAAATAAGCACTGACTGCAGCTGCCTTGTACTTACACTGTGGGGAAAAAGCAAAGAAGTGCCACAGCTGACTCCAGCAGGGCTCCTGCCTTTCTTTCACAGCAGTGTTCACTTCATGGTATTTGCCTGTATACATTTGCCAATGGGCTTTGGTTGAAGAAATAAAACTTTAACATAAAATACATTCTACTCATGTGGAAGTTGCAAAAGAGGCTTTTTTCCCCTCCTTAATTCTGCCTGATAGAAAAGGACAGCAGGTGCTGAGGAAGGAGATTTGACCACAACCCACGATGATACCTTGTCCCCGTTTCCAGACATTGCTAACTAGCCATAAACTGCAATAAATGAAGTTTTGTCAGTCTGCCAAATAGATATATGCATTTCCATTACATGAGTGCAATTATTTAATGTAACCTCTGAATAATGTCTTTAACTCATCACATTCCTGCTCAGGAAGAAAGAAGAATACTGCATTGGAAAAAAAAAAAGCCAAAAAAACTCAAACCACCCCAAAATCATGGGGACAACAAAAGCACCCACTTAAGGTGTTAAGGAAATTAGTTTTTCTCTCTCCACTCAGAAAAATGAAAATCAATTAACATTGACATTTCCAGCCTGTAAGCCATGCAAACCTAATTTCCAAGGTCTGGATTAAAACTAAAACTGGAGATTGTACTGTCCTTACAAACCTTTGTAAGGTTACTGCTCCCACTATATTAGCTATGAAGAAAGTCTGAAAGATTTATATAGTTCTGTCTTGCCTNATTTCTGTTTTTCCTTTTTTTTTTTTTTTTTTCTGAGTAAAGCATCTCGGTGTGGAATTAATTGTTACTTGAAGTTTTGTCTAAGTCAAGTGACACCTAAGCCCACCTCCTGCAGCCACCAGGGACAAGGGGACACCAGGAGGGCTCTGCTGGGTAGGATGGCTTTGGTGGCCAAGTGCTGCAGGGCTGGCTGTGGGCTGGGATATCTGGGCTGGGCTGGAACAGCCCCACGAGAAGGGCTCTGTGCACCCCTGCCTGTAGAACCCCAAAGAAGGTCCTGCAAAGCTGTGCTGAAGAAAAGCACATCTCCAGGCAGGACTACACACCCGTGCTGACCCTGACTGCTGGGTGACAGGCTGTCCAGAAGTGGAAGGGAAAAACAAAACTCACAGAGAAATTCCTAAGATAATGGGATGCACGTGGCCCCCGATAATATGAAAATCTTTGATTGAAACACAGAATATGTAAGAAATAAAAGTTTAGGGTGGAAATTGCACCAGATCCAAGCATGTGAAACCCTTGAAAGAGAGTCCTATCTGTACTTGCTAGGATGGACTGTTTTCTAAGTCAGTGTTTACTGGTTGATAGTACCAAACACTGTGATTTTCAAAGGACCCTAAGAGATTTCTGTGTTCAGCTTCCAAGGAAGGGGAAAAAATAATCAGAGCAAACACCTGCAGCCAGGACAGAATTCCCAAGGCTGAGCCTCGTGCCGTCCATCGTGCCAGGGACAGGGTGAGGGCAGGGGGTGGTGTGGTCCCCGTGAGAGGCAGCAGAGCAGCTGCAGTGACAGGGACAGGGCAGGGCAGGACACAGGGGTGCTCCTGCAGGACAGGCTGGGGAGGGGGAACACGGGCACACATCCCAGAGGGGGCACGGAGCTGCTGAGCTCTGAGCAGACACCACTTCAGTCAGCACCCCAGCATCAGTGGGTGGTGCCAGGGGATGTGGATGATGACCAGATTTCCTCTGACATTGACTTTTAGCCATAGCTGAAATCAATAAATCCCGGCTGTGGCAACCTCAGCTTTTATTACTGCCCAGTGAGAAGTGTTGGCTTAGCGTTAACACGTAAACACCTGGAAATTCATTTTCCTGTAATCAGCACTTTTTAATGTTCATTCAGCTGGAAGATAAAAACACAGAAGGAGGCATTTGTCTTCGACACAAAATCATACAAAAAGTCGTTTTTTTATTAAATATACATTACTTACAGTTTAAGTCTTTATTCTGTACAACAGTAACCATAGAAAACAAAAGAAGCTAAGGCTAAATTTTTTCAATCCCTTAACAGGGTATTAAGACATGTTACATTGTCTACAAAACTGACTTAGACTGAGGCAACGTCCTGTGGAATTCTCTTTAGAAAACCAGATAGTGAAAGGGGAATAATCTAAATCTCCATTTTGCTTTTTACTGTAACTGAGAGACTCTTGCATTACCCTTGAATGAACCATTAAAAAAAAGTTCTTTTTTTTTTTTTGCTTTGCTAATAAAATGAACAGATTTCTGAGAGATTTATTTAATACAATTTGAGTAGAACAAAGTAAAATGAATGATGAAGGGCTCATCTGTAGAAAGAACCAATTCTTTACTATTACAAATAATTAATCTCAGCTGCCATTTTGCCCTTTTTTTTTTCTTTCTAGGGTGCCTTTATCCATTAAATCCCATAAAATTCTTCCTGTGTTAGTGGGTGGGCTTCCCAGTTGGTTGACAAGACACCACCCACAGACCAACCCTCCCCACACAAATATTTTAGAAACTCCTGAAGGTGACTTAAGCCATATCATGGGCTTTGTGGAGCTGAAGTTCATTGCCTTATCCCAAATTTTATCCATATTTCTGCTAGAAGACAATACAATTTCAGTGAATGCAGCTCTCATTGACAGCAGTAAGGGATGGTGAATATAAGGCCCTGACTTGGATTCATGTATGTCAGCCCCAGTTTGCAGATCACCAGTGCAAGTCCAGTATGAGGCTGAATTCATCTGTGATGTATCTACATTGACCTAAACAGGATTACAACCAGGTCTGAAGCTGGCTCTGTTTCTTTCACAAAGTGGGTTTCAATGCAGGTCAGGTATGACAATGTCAGATACAATGGTCCGTGTTACAGATTTCATTTGCAAAAATCACAGAGTAGAGATTTTTATGACTGGATGTCTGGAAAAAAAAAAAAAAAAAGTACTTCTTTGCTCTCCCAGGCTCCTGAAACTTCAATTCCACTGTGTTGTGAATGGGAAGTGAGGCTGCAACTGGCTGTATCTAAGCTTTACCTAAGAAATAATTGTTCTTCTTTCTTGACAGCCTGGGTGCTGCACTGGCAGCAGTGACAAAGCACATCAGAAAAGGGTGTGCCTAAAGGATGCAAGAAGGAGCTGTAAAGGGCATGCAAAAAGGAGTAAATAATTTCCCATGCAGAATTAGTTCCAAATGGACTCTGTTTAGCGCTGTGGGGCTGAAATTTGTGAAGAGAGGTATGACTAGCATATCAAAAAGTAAGTGGTGTTGCAATGTGAACAGCAGTCAGTAGTTTCCAAAAAAAGCTGCAACAAGCATCCTAAACAAGGGAGGGATGGGGAGTGGAAAGTCTCTAAGCAAACACCATTCTTTGGATCACCTGTTGTACCCAACATTTGATTAAATGTTATGATTGAGGGAAAGCATCCCAAATTCTCCTTTGGGTTATCTGGGAGAGTTGCAGCAATCTGACTGGAGAGATTGGGATCTGGTATCAGCCAGAGCTTTGAAATCCTCTCCTGTGTTTGAAGCACAGCTCTGATACTTTGCAGATCATCAGGACAATTAAGTTTTGGCAGACTAAGTAGCAATTCATTCCATGGCAAAAAACAACCACTGAAAAAACCTGAAAGCCTCATATCCACCGTGTGTGGCTTCAAACAGTCTAAGTTTTCTGAGAGCTTTTGCCTCCTTCACTGCCCCATCACAATGGTAGTTTGAAGTGTTAATATCCTCTTTTCCCTTAGAGGTCACCACCTCTGGGTGACCACATCTCCACAGCCTCCCTTCTGGTTGAACACCCAGCTCACATTTTGGTTTCTGTGACTGCCAGGAGAAAAATCATAATCTTAATCTGAGTTGTACAACAAGCTCCTCTGACTCCTACCAGCAATTTGATAGCTCCACATGTTAAAGAAAAAGGAGGGATGAAGAAAACAGAGGTGAACTAGATATGGAGTGACACTGTCAACACAAACTGTTGCCTTAATTCTTCCTTAGCTTGGCTTGTAGACTCAGCACATTACAAACAACAAACAACGAGCTTACAAATTACAAGAGTTCACCAGAAAGTGTGCTTTTTTTTTCCCAATTTTTGTTTTTGTCAGAGTAACTTAGTGCAAAAGATCACAAAAATAAATACCAATACACTGAAATATTCCAACTCTCTATATGCATGTCTTGAAATAAACAATCAAAGAAGAAAGCTACTTCAGACCCAAAAGAAGAATGTGTTTAGAAGTTTCACGTACAAAAGTAGCAAGGAGGAGGGGGCCGCCCACACTGAAAGAGGACATGAAGAACTTCCCACTGGGAAAGAAAGGGCAGCAAAGTGCAGAACCCAAGGACACAAATCATGCTTTGAATCTGTGATAGTAACCTGTGAAGAAAACCCCCAAAAGCTTCAAGGGCATGGTGCAATTCCAACTGTAGTCAAGCAAGAGGCCTCCCAAACCTCTAAAGACTCTGGATAAGGCCCTTGGTTTGGCAGGGATGTAACTGCATCACTTGGCTTGTTTGATAAGCAGGCATTAAAAAACTGCATGAAAGTTTTGAAGTAGCACTCACAAGGTCTCACACTTAGCTCAAGTCTTCTACAGAGTGTTGCTTTCTGAAAAATAAAATACAAAAGAAACCTCCTTTGTGTCTGTGAAAAACTGGCAGTGCAGAGGAATACTTGAAACTGGTCTTGTTTAGGGTAAACTTTGTGTAGGTGAGAGCAAAAGACAACAATGGCATGAGATGGTGGACCACAAAGAGGTCAGCTTCTGCCTCCTCTACACTCTTGTTAATTTGAGGTGGAGGATGCACGTCAACTGACTGGCTTACACTGATGAGAAGGAAGGTTGATTTTGTTCTGAAGATGGGATTTATTTTTTCAGGGGTTCATCTCATTGAGAACTTAGGGTTTGTGGATGGGCACTTATTACAATTTGAAAAGCCAACAAGTATCAGACATATCTACTTGGGGTTAACAGATGCAAGATATGACAGACAGGAGACTTAGATCCTGACTGGAGCTGCAGAATATCATCTCTGGTATCATCTCAAATGGCACCAGACATGTAGAAAGGCATCTGAGGGGGCTGAGTAAGCTTTAGATTTGGAAATGTGTGGATTTGGCTTCACATATGCTATCTGCCAAAGCTCCCATGTGAGGCAAAAAATGGATATTGGATCTAGAGTAGAGTGAAAGCAGAATCATCCACTTCCAAGCCCCACAGACTCCTGATCAGACTGTCACTGACTCAGTGTGGTACTTTGAAACTCGATTTTCATCTATTTGGCTACAAGGGGATGTATGCATTTACAGGCAGAGATGTTTAGTGTAATTTTAGATGCAAGGTGTCCTTCCTTGACCCCAGCTGTCACCTCAGGAAAAAAAGACTCACTTGTAATACCTGTGCAGATGTGTCTGCTAGATCTGCAAAACTATCGCAAAATTCCGATTCATAGGCAAATTCTGCCAGAATTAACTCATCTATCACCAGGAGACTGCCCTGTCTCTACAACCAATGGAGAGAAAGGCATCTCTTCTGATTCATTTAATCTGATAGGATATTTGAGACATCTTCCCTGTCCTCACCAGCCACAGGGCTGGACAGGACAGGATGACAATTGTAAAACAGGCAGTCGGTAAAACCAAATGCAAAATGAAACCCAAAAGACCCAGAAAAGAGCAATATCCAAGTGCTTCACAGGTCTTGGACTCAACTTCAGCAAAATCAATAACTGACTTCATTAGGAAAAGATTCGTAACCCCTCACCATAGTGAAACAATATGATATATTGATTGCTCCCCATCCAATATGTGAACTATGTGATCAGCTAAATGCTAATATATTCAAAGTTCTCATTAAAATAAGGGTTTGCCTTAAACTGTAAAAATTGAGCAATTGATAAATAGGATGAGTTAAGTCCGGCTAGATCAGGTTAAAATAAAGCCAAGGGAAAGCATCTTATTTTTGTAATCTGGCTATAGTTTTAACTTAACTATCAGGGGCATCTCATGACTGAACACAATCTGGTAACAGCACAACTCTGTAAGTCTCATTTTTACAGTTGTATTTACTCAGGTGGGAATTCTGGCTTAGCCCATATGAGTTAAAAGTATGTCTTGTATTTGGCTTTTTCACTGAAGACATAACGTAAGTGCTGAGCCACGGCAAGAACAAGAAAAAATAAAAACAGTGTACACCTTAAAATTGACCAAAACACTCACATTGTCTTGTCTCTAGTAAGTGAGTAAGGACAGATGGAATACTAAATGCCAATTACATAGGTAACTTACTTAGGACCAAAGTTTTATTTCCAAAAGAGAAATGGGACTCAATTTTCAAAGGTATTTAAATGTCTTGTAGTGTATTAGAACATTTCACAGCAAGGCAGATGCAGAAATTCAACTGAAATTAATTTGAGTTAAAGGCTCATTTTGTTTAGTCACTTAAGCATTGATCCACATCCTCAAGAGACTAATTTCCTTGTAAAGCCTATCCTTCACCCAGCTGGCAGCCTGTGTCACGCTGAAAGTTAGCTGGATTTAGCTTTCTGACATCCAGCCTTCCTATGTTTTCTGTAGGCAGGCACTGGGATTCACAGAGAGTCCTTCTGGGCATCCAGCTCAGACTGCATGACTAAATATCTTTACAAGCATGGCTATTATTGGTCAAGTCTTTTCTGGAAAACAGGAATTTGCAGTGCCTAAATCCATATCTAAGATACTCTGTAATTTCACAGTCTAAAAATCCCTGCCTAGCAATAATAATTTTCAGAGGTTTCGTATCATGTCACCAAGAGAAAAAAAGAGACTTAGTATCCTTCTACCAGTCCCTTACTTTTATTATGAAACTAATCTTGGGGAAGGCAGAAAACCCAAACAATGCCTCCAAACAACTCTTTGATAGACTCAGGTTTTCCACTGAAATGAAACCTGAAATTTTATGTATAAAAAGTATTATCCCCCGGGTTTACTGAAAAATATTATCTAGAATGATAGCTAAAAGAAAAAGGGAAAACACCCCATTTAAAAAGAAACATTAACAAAAATAGCAGAAATGGTTTTAAATAGATGGGAAAAAAGTTCTAATTTGAACTAAGGAAAAAGAATTTCAGCACTAGTAGATTTTTTCCAAAACTTTTCTTCTCTTTTGTAAAAAAAAAAGAAATTATTAATTGCCAGTTAAAACGGGTACGGAAGGAAATCCAACTATGCCCTCACTAAAGAAAGCATTAGAACAACTTAAAAAACAGAAAGGAGTTCATATTTAGACGACTTCATTTAGTATATTTTAGCTATCTTTTAATAAGAATCATTTTGGCATCCTGATTTAGAAGTCCATACAAAAGTGTTCATTTGTGCAGCCCTGCAGCACAGGAATCTCCCCATCTCGGTACATCCCCAGCTCTAGATGCACATCTCTGTGTGCATGCATTCATGTGCAGTTTTCTTTTTACAGACACACCCCAACTTAGCTCAATTTTCAGTTTTACCTTCCTATTCCCTTCTTCATATAGCCAATTAAGCACATCAGGACCTCAGAGATGTCTCACCCAGAGGCCATTTCAGAAAAAATGACTGAAACATGGCAGAGGGGCCCAAGAACTCTCCTATTCCTCCCCTTCTGCCACGCCAAACAAAGCAGCTTGATCTGGAGCAAGGATAGAGAAAGAATAATTTCTTTGCCTGGATTTTACTGCCAAGGACAAAGCAATGTAAAGAGAACCCAGCTACTGAGTCCATCATTCCACCACTCACCATGCAGGAACTCTGTCCAGGAATGGTGTCATCCAAACAGCCAGTGCGTGGCCAAAGGGCTGAGCAAGAATGGCACCAAACCACTTTCCATACAGACAGCTTTATAAAACTGCTCAGTGAAGAGTTCTGGTTACAGGGCTGGCCTCATATTCCTCTTGATGGAAAAATGATGTCATTCCAAGACTGTTTTCTCTTCACTGAATGCTCCAAAAGAAGTGGCAAAGAATCACTGTATGCAAATGGTCATTCATTTATTTATTCTTCCTTGTCTGCTCTCTCCTCCCATTAAAAAAAAACCCTCAAACAAATAAACATCTACATACCTTTGCAATGGACTGCCTGGAAAAACAGCACCTGTTGCATGTGTAAGCTCATCTCTAGTTTGCTGTGGGTTATTACCTCATACTGGGATTCTTTTAATTTTTAATCTATGTAAAAAGGACCACCATGTGGAAACCCCAGGATGACTGCACAGGGTGAAGGGCAAATAAAAAGATTTAGCTGCACAATCAATTGTCTCAAATTAATTCTTATCAAAAGTACTGCAATGAATAAGATTTTTTTTCCTTAACTGTAGGCTTAATTTAACCATCAGCAAATTCTACATACTCTTTAGAAGCCCTGCAAAGGCAGATGTCACCCAGACACAACAGGGTGGTCAAAACCCCACTTGCTGGGACTCCTTCATTTCTTACCCTTAGGATGTCTGTGATTGAAAAGGAGGTTTTTCATCCTCACACTGTAACCGTGCAGCACAACTAAAATGGGCAGAATTTGATCCTTCAGTAGTGTTCCCAACCAGGAAAGGGCAAAAGACTTTAGAAAAAAGGAGAGAAGATTAATTTGAAGTAGAGTATTTGGGATCTCTTTGTTTCCCTAATGTTCTTCCTTGTAAAGAAGGTTTATCAAATATTCATCTTTTTAGAAATTACATCAGACCTCTCTCTCTATTTAGCTTTGGAGAAGTTACTCCAATTTCTACAAACAGGAAATACCAATCAATCTTTCATGCAGTTTTGGGAGGTTTTTTTGAGTAGCAGGATTTATTTTTTCTTTTTTTAGAAGAGCTGGCAGAAGGTGTGAGTCATGTTTAAGATTAAACTATTTTGGTTTTTTTCTCATCTATGTACTTTTTCTTTTCCACAGTGGCAACAGCGTTTAACCTCAGTGTGTGATAATCCTCCATGTGGCATGAACAGGCATATGCTGCATTTCTAAAATTTCAGACAAATATAGAGCACCTAAGTCCTAGCAGCTTCCTAAACCCCTTGGAGATTCAAGCTACTATTTTCCATGCTTCAGCTAGGGTTATACTAGAGTATGTTGGGTCTACATAGCCAGCCTTATGAGATGGAGGTGAAAGAGGTGCATGGGAATGATATTTATTGTTGATAATATATTGTTGGAAAAGTACTGAGAAGCCTAAAAGTTACAGTAAAAGGACAGGAGGTTGGGGGAAGGAGCTTAATGAGGACAGTTTTATTTTCCTTTATGTCATACCAGCTCTTCAACTGGTACAAATTAATTTAACACCATTTAAATCAATAGACAATATATCAATTAATAACATCTGAGAATTTGGCTGGTTCTTTATGATTGTTTTAAGTGAGCCCGTGAAATAAATCAGGTGTTTCAGTCTCATTCTTTCCCTCTATCCTGTCCCAGTATCTGCAGAGCTTTGTGTTCAACTACTTTACCTGTACTTTACATAGTCCAGCTCTAGTGTAAAAGCAATGACTGAAATGGCTCCAGAGAAAAAAAAAAAAAACAAAACCAAATAAATGTAGGGACTTTGAAACATCCAAGAACTGACAGCAGAAACCAGGTGTGCATGAGGATCTTATTTTGTGCAGGATGGGATAACAGGTCTCTTGAGCTGCAGAAGTAAACTGTGATTGCCAGGTTCTTGTGCAGAGAATGAGGCACTGTGATTGTTCTCAGTGTTTCCTGTGCAGGGCGGTCTTTTCCAAATGAAAAAGAAGCTAGCAAAAAATGAGGGTTAAAAAAAAAATTCAAAAAGAAAAAAGGAAAGGAGGAAGGAATAAAGAAAGGGAATTTAGGGGAGTAAGAGTAAGAAGAAATTGCACTGTCCATCAGATAAAATATTCCCGTTTGCACTCGCTCACTGTGTTTTGCAAGTCAATGTCAGCTTTAAAGGAGCTCTCAAGGTTTTCTGGGTATTCCTTCTCCTTTTTCTGGCTATTTCGATGTGCTTGTTTGTGTTGATAGAGGAATCTGCTCATGATGGCAATGATGCAGAAGATGATGAATATCACAACTGCTATTACACCTGTAAAGGGGTAAAAAAAGGTAAGACAGAAAGAGTGAAAACCAAAACAAAAGGCTCAGTTACCTCAAAAATGCATTACCAATGCCCAGAAGCTAGTTGGTATGATAGATCAGTTCATCTCAGTCCATACACAATCATAAGCCTCTATCAAACCCTCCCTGGTAGTTTTTATTTCCATTTTATCACCTTAAGAATAGTTAAAATAGCAAGTATTGACAAAATTGACCTAATTTCTGTCAAATTCTGCTTTCACTGGAAATAAAGTTGGTTCAGTGTGTTTGCTTTTAAAACACTAGATATGTATGCTCATACAAATTCCTGCTCTGCCATATTTTCTTCTGTGTTATCTCTGGGAACCTTGCACGAGCCTTGTACACTTTGGTTTATAGCTTCTAGATATTATCAAAGGCAGCTCACTACAGGGCATCCTACAAAATAAACAGATAAATTGTCTTCTAGGCCATTAAAGGAAAATTAAAACCATACATGAAATTATGAGGACAATGTTCCCCAGTATATAAATACTTCCATATGACCTGGTGAGTTCCACTACACCACCAGATTACAAAGAGAGAGCTCAGGAAATACAGAATACATGAGTAGTCTGCAAAGCATTCACCAGGGTGGTGTGTAAAACAATTACTAGTTAGCTGGGTGTCTTCCTAATGATTCACATGGAATCAGAGAACAGCTGGAACCTCTGGAGATCATCTTGTCCAGATCCCCTGCTCAAGCAGGCAGGCAGAGTTTGGTTATATTTTAGAAGACTCAGGTTCCTGATGATCCATGTGTGACCACAATAATCCATAATGCAGTTGCCTACCTAGGTAGCTTGACACAGATATGTGCTAATAAATAGAGCAGATACCAGACCTGCATCAGATTACAAAAAACCCCCTTGGACTAGATTTCATGGAGGCCAAAGTCAAAGTCTCCTAGATGTTTGCCTTGACAGAACTATTTTTTGACTGTAGTCTTTAAAAAGGAAGTTACCTCCAATCACAGCTGAGTCGCTTCTGACTGCATTGGTGAGAGGTTCTCTTTCATCCGTCTTCCCAAAAGGATCTGCAGCAGGTTAAACAAAAGAGAACTTATTTTCTGTATCAACTGTTCATTTTCTCTGTGGCTGAGACAGAAGTGTCCTCTTCCTCTCATGAATTCTAATCTGTTTTCAAAAGATGTGATTTGGGGGCCTGGAGAACTGAACCAGAAGGGTCTGAAAAATAAAGTGAGTTTGCAGAACAATTTTCTTCTACACCTTCAGGAGCAAATTCTATTAAAGGTATATTTAAAAGGAAACAGAAAGGCTCACAGTAAGATCTCAAAGTGTTGTTTCAGTTCATCAGAAGAATCGGAGAGACATTTCAACTGAACAGCCTATTGGGAGCTTTTCTCAGTCAGAGATGTATGATTATCTTTTTTGTTGGTACCTAAGAAACGGTATCAGAAAGAAGCCAAAGGAAAGGGATGCTAGGCAGATTTAGACCTGACCTATATTTGTAGATGAGATATACAACTTGAACTGAATCCCACGAAGAGAAGCAGTCTCTGCTTGGGACAGCTTCTTGGAAGGCATGTTTTTACCTCCTTTACAGAAATGCAGTGGTCAAATTGGATCCAAAGCAGAGAGGGATCAGAAATTAACTCATATTAAAGGCTCGTTGATGTTTGAGCTCTCTTGTACTCTGTCCCCAGGTGACTACTGCAGAAACACTGAGTCAAATAGCTGACATGCTGTTTCAAATTCAGATCCAAATCTGAGAGGTCAAGGCCTTCCTGACGTCAGTGGGGTTACAGCAGTGGACTTATTTTTCAGTCCAGCATGTTTAAGAAAATGCCATGTTTTTTACTGCTAGCTGAATCCAGCTTTTTTGCACCTTCACATTTTTCTTTTCTCTTAGCCTACCCTCTCCTTTGAAGGGATTCATATTTGTGTGCCTCTCCTTTACAAGCCTCCAGGCTGTCACACAGAGAATGTGCACAGGGAGGGAGTCAGGGATCCCTGTCCTGCTGTGCATTTTGTAATGCTCTGCCAAACTGATCTTCCTGATGCAAGAGGTGGAAGCCCCACTGAGAAATTTGGTGTTTCAAGCTCTATTGTAATTGAACATCCTTGCCTTAGAAAGCGAGTCAGCCCCATTTTGGCATGGCATTGCTGAAGAAGATGTTTCTTATTGAAACAAGCAGCAATTCCATGTTTGTGCATCAAGACACCCTGAATTGTAATGATGGTGGGTTTGGACTACTTAGGTTTTTAAAGGGGACACTTCTTCCTTATTATTTACATCACTGACACCAGCCCCAAAGATGTGCAAACACATGAGCCTCAAAGAGGCTTTGATGTTTTAAAAAATGCAGCTCTACTTGCAAGTTTTAGGGCTGGGAGGATTTCTCTTTAATCACACCCATACTGAAAAGATGCAGTTCCTTGACTGAGCTACAGACACCAAAGGCACTTCTGGGGCCAGCTGAACACCTCCAACACTTAGTAATTAATACTCCAGTATTTAGTATTTCCACATGACTGGTAATCACCAATGCCAGATCTGAGGCCTCAGCCTGAGACCTATTTACAGCAGCACCCTTGCCTGGTTATTGTGTGCACAGAGTGACATTGCCAAGAAACAAATAGTCATGGCAATGCTTCCTCTCATCTACTGCATTTGTGGGACTGGAATGGGAATAAAAATGTATTTTTACACACAAATATAGAATGCATCACAGGAAAGGTTAGGTGGTAAAGGAAATCTGGGGGTTGTTTAGCCTAATCTCAGGCCTCTCAGCATAAGCTCGAAATAGGGCCAAATTCAAAATTAGATCACAATTGGTAATAATTTTTTATATCACTAATAGATGCATCTCACTTTGTTTTTCAGTATATAAGAGTTAGTTATATAAATCAAAACTAGTAATTTTGTGGGTTTTTTGAATTTAGTCAAGGAGGAGAAGAACCTGCAATTATTTTATATCCTAAGATGGCTGTCAAAGATTGACATTGTGACTCACCCATTTCTTTCCACAAACTAGAAGAAGAGAGCAATCATTATTTCAGACTCAAGATGAGTTAACTTTTTGGATAATGGAAGTTTGGTGAGATATTTTTTACCCGATCCCTCAGCTGAAGCCAGTGAATTCAGTGACAATTAAAAATTTACATCTGTTCTATAACAGTCCTCCTGTACTAGAGAAAAAATTGCAGCTGGTATCCAATGCACAGTACTAGCCAAAAAGAGTCATGAAAAATTATTAACTATGTATGAAAAAGCATTAAATTAAATTTCTACCTTAAAAATTATATAAGACATCTTTGTGCCTAAAAGATTATTTAAGATTTGACACCTAATGCAACCAGCACTCCACAATTTTTTGGTTACCAGAATTTAAGCACTGAGAAGAAACCAGAACAAATGCTGAAGATCAGTTTCGGAATGAAGGCCAACAGACACAAGCCCCAAGAATTATATTTTTGCCTGAGAAATAAAATCAGGATACAAGGAGAGGAGGTTTTGTTACAGTGCAGCAGATGGGCTGCCATAGCAGAGCCATCTCCAGTGGGAACACACTAAACTCTGAAGCCAAGGAAAAGCAATACTGGGTCTCATATGAGATCTTAACAGGACATCCTCCTCCTTTTAGGTAAAACTGATGACATTACAGCTTGATTCATTGAGGTTGGCAGCCCTGCTAAGGTCACAAGGCCCCCTAGGAATCATCAGCTCAAACCCCTACTCAAATCCAAGTTATTCTAGCAAGTTTTTCAGAGCTGTATCCATTTGGGTTTTGAATATATCCAAGGATGAAGACTCTACAACCTCTCTGGGCCTCATGCCACTCCTCTCACCAGGTCTGTATCCTGTGGGGTTCTTCCTAGCAGGTCCATGAGAAGATCAAAAGTTGCAGTCGTGCATTTCTGCCTTTTTTCCTTCCTCTGAGGATCCTCAACTTCACCATCTCATAGCTGCTACAGCCAAGGCTGTCCTGGCACATCCCCAGAGCTTTTTTGGAGGTACCAGATCCAGCACAATTAGCTCAGTGAGACAGGGACTGCACTGTTTAAGGTGCCTTTCAGGAGCAAATCTTCTCTGTGTAGTTCTGGACTTATGAAAGTATTGGACATTTTTTTACTTTAAATGCTTGAAGACCTGCTCTCAGCTGAAGAGGACAGGCAGCTCAAAACTCTGCCATTCACGCAGCTGAATCTCCTCTGTAATTTTTACAGTATTTTAATATTAAGAAAAAACACCATAGGAAAAGTCCATTATCTCTATACCACCAATACAGAGCTCAAAATAACAAAATCTTTACGTGTGTCTCAGCAAAGAAAGGTGATCTGCAGATCTTTGTTAAATATCAAAACCACAGTAAGTCACCTCTCATTCTGTTTCCTAATCAGAAGAAGAGTCTTCAGATAACTGCGTGAATGGATTTTATTCCGTATCTGTCTGCAAGGAAAATTTTTTGAACACAAGTATGCCTTTCTGAAGGAAATAGCTTCAATTGTTTTTCAAGTTACAAATACAGAAAGCTTTTTTCACACATTTAAAGAGTTTTCCTAGTGGGCTTTTTTGTTGTATCTGTACATTAGAATATCGATGCAGACATGTACAGCCTCCTTTGAAGTTCTATTTTTCTTCTCAGACACTCAATAATGAGAAATTGGAAGTGATGAATTGAGATATAGGCACTGAATTCGAAAGTTAATCCTTGACTCTGTTTTCTTTTTATTTCTTAAAATGTGTCCTTTCCATGTATAAATGTAATGCTCAAGTACATCTGTAGAAATTATAATTTGCTACAAATTGGAATTTTTCTTTTAACAAGAATCAACCACCCAGTGCTCTTACTTTAGCATATAAAGACATGAAGTCTTCAGAACTCACTTGTTCTAAAGATCTTATTCAGGCTTTAATCAAATCCAGTGTGAATAGTGAGACTGGAATGTCAGATAATTCATCTCATTGAGAGGAAATCATATTTTAGAGCACAGAATGGCAAAGACAGCCATGAGTTTTTATAATAATTCTGCATTTCTGATGCAACAGTGCTTAACCTTGACAATGGACTGCAACTGATTGTATGCTTTAAATATTTAAGCTCAAATGCTACACTCTCCTCTGTGTTCCGTCCTGAAGCTCTGAGCCTCAGGTTTTACTGCTTACAAAACCCCTTAGAAAAATTAGATCATCGAGGTGACAGATCACAGGGCAAAGAGTTCATATTTTCAGTATCACTGCCCATCCAGGACTCACAAGACATTTCTCTGTGTGTCAGAGCAGACTCCTCAGACAACTGCAGGCAGTGAGGAGGAAGTGGGGGCTGGGGAGGAGCACACCCACCCTGCAGCCGCTCTCCAGAGCAATCAGCAGCCTTTTTCCCATGCAGAATGCTAATAGCATCATTTGTTTTCTGCTGAATATCTTAGGCAGAAGCTGCAGGAAATGGGGATTTGATGCGATACAAATGGCAAAGGAATTGTATTATGATCTAAAGCGGAGTTTTATTAGGTATCAAAAAGGAGAAAGTAGCTTTATAGGTCAAGGGGCAAAAAACAGCCCTTAATTTGTATGCCTTTCTGGTCATTAAGAATTCTGCCACATCTATTGGTGACTAAAGCAGCAACTTGATTGTCCCTGTTCATGGTGACAACACTTCCAGCTGCTCTCAGTTTCCTTCTCTGCATACAAATTCAAATATGCAAAATACTTCAGATTCCCAGAGGACAGCTTCAGTGGAAGCATTCAGTGGAAGTCACACACATGCCAAGGAGTTTGCACAAGAGTCTTTTCTCATTTCTGTTAGGGGGGGACAAATTTGACTTGTTTTTTGTATGACTTCTGTTGCTTCATCTCCACTGGGATATGGAATCTGTGTAAACATTTATGTTCTCCTTTGAGATCTGCAGCACTGGAGTTACCTGGAGTGGACAGGAATGACAGACTGGGTGCATAACCAAACTTTCAATGCTTTTCCACTACAGCTCCAGAGGAACTCCAGAAGGAACTCCAGCTCCAGAAGTCCCAGGACTTTTTTGTTTGTTCTAGGCATGTTTTAGGCGATCCAGGAACTTAGTCTGAAAACACTGTTTCAGAACAGTGACTTTTAAAGAGGCCTTGACTAATCCTGATGCCCATCCTCAACACTCTTAACTCTGAGAGAAAAGACAACTTCCCAGTCCCACTGTTCATACTGTCCCAGCTGCATTACAGCAAAAAGGAAGCAAAGCTCACTCCCAGCATCCTCTGAACTCCCCCATCCCCTCCCGGCAGGACGTACCTGACGAGGAATATGTTGTGGTGGCTGTGTTGACATCAGCTCCCACTATGGATGCACAGCTGGATTCGGTCAGGGAGCCTTTGACAGCCACGGGGGCAAGGCTGGGATGGCGTAAGGCAGCTTTGAGGGGAGCAAGGTGGTTGTACTGCACAGAGGACAGGCAGCCCGTGAATCCATAGGCATTGGCCTTGGCAACCTCAGGGTCCAGAGATGAACCATCTGCAGGGCAACAGGAAAACACCCTGGCAATCGGCTGTTTTAGGAAGGCGCTGAGAAGATTAATCCTATTTTGCCTTACCCACCCCTTTTACATCTATTACCCAATTTCAACTGTTCAGGTTCTCCTTCAGCAGCCTACAAGTTCTCCCTGGCCTGATCTGTGAGGTTCCCAATCTTAGTCCTTCCTCCATAATGCTACTTACCTTGAATAAAGTTGTCTGGGATATAAAAGTCTGCACTGCACTTTTTTCCTCATCCCTTTTCTCCACTGTCTGGACAATATCTAGCACATCATATCACCACCTTACAGTAAAAAACTTAGTTCCAAAAGTTTTAATATCAAAGATTGTTTGGGAAAGTCAGGGAAGGACAGTGAAGCCATCTTCTATTTTCTCCAAACTCACATTTATTTACTTTCCAGAAATTGAAACTCATGCTGCTCAGAGGTCTCAAACATGATGTGCTTTATATCTAGGTCAATCAAGTAAGAAAAAAAACCTAAAAATGCACACAGATACAGTATCAAAACTTACTCAAAGTCTTAAAAAAAAACCTGCTAATGAAAAAACCCAACCTTCTAGCGTGGGAAGTTTTGGGAATACTTCCAATGACATTGGGAAATAAGGATTCCTAGCTTTTCAAGTTTGTTTTTCAAATCTTGAAAGAATAAGGTTCTAAATTTTAAAGTAAGGTCCAATGTTTCCATTATTATTGAAACACAAGGATTTTACAAGTGGTCAGGATTTAGGAAAAAAAAAAGAAGCCTTCTCTCAAAGCTGACATTGCTATTTTAATGATATAAACTTCATATTTGTATTAGAAAATACAGAGAAATCTCAAAGCCAGCTCAAATGACACATTATTTTTGTGCTCAAGATCTGTGACTGTTATGCCATGCAGCCAGAGGGAATTAGCCGAGAAAGATTTCTAATTATGTTTGAGTGTCTTTGAGGAAGTAGAACACAGAAGAGTTTGGCTGTTTCTCAGCAAAGAAAGGTACAGTATGAGCTTGTTCTCCCAGGGGTCTTACAGGAGAAATGCTCAGTTTGCAGAGCTGTCAGGGGCACAGCCTCTGGGCTGCAAGATGGGAAGGGAAACATTGAGGCTTTGCCACTGGAAAACCTGCAATCTTGCAAAAGTTCACATTTGCTCTTCTGAAAATGTGTAGGAATTGACTGCATTCAAGTTTTTAATGAGATTTTGGCTGAGATGTTATAAAACAGACAAAGAATTGCTTCCAAGTTCCTCCAAGAAGGTTTATATATACTAAAAGACTGATTTACAGTATTTGCCGTCTTTATTGAATTTATAAAACCCTTTGTAAACATTCCTACTCTCAGCCTTTATTGTTTTCTTAGCTCTGACACAAAAGGTGAATTTGCTGGTATCTTTTATACACCAGGCAATCTAAGTTGCTCTGTTTTGCCCCAGTGTGCAAAAGGTAAAGCCTAAGAAATAATGAGTTCCTTTTTCATGGTATAGTAGTTTGAAAAGTCTAAGATTGAGTACTTTTGCAGGCATTTTTAAAAGTTACTTTAAGGGCCAGTTCCGTGAGTCCTTTGTCAAAGTAAGTTTTGCATGAATGACAACTCAGAGATTTGCTGCTGAAAGACTTTGAAATTTGGAAATAAAAAGAAATCAAAAGAACAAACCAAAAACAACCCCGGAGTCCTCTGCTAAAAATTCCACGTGCACAGCCACAGTTTGCTTTATCATACAGCTTTAGGTGTGTGCCCAATGTCTGTCAGAAAGGGGGGCTTTCACTGTTCTCAACAAGAAAGCTGCACGACTTGGACGTGAACCACTTGTGCTGCCCTCTGAATCCTTGAGAGGATAATGTAAATCTGTGATTATGACACGGTTAGCTCTATGAAAAGCCTTATTAAAGGACACTCTGTCCCCTCTGGAGTTTTTGCATCACAATGAAATGCTTTTCCAGAAGGTGTTTTCACTGCGTGACACAGCGCTCAGTGAGAGAAACAACTCGGTGAGGTTCTGTGGTCTGTGCTGCAGCCAAGGTCATGAGGAACTTGCGTGGCCTTCCTCTGACCTGGCAGTGCTGTGAATCCTTCCACGCATTCCACTGGCCTGGAAAATCACACTGGATTGCTGCTGCTGGCGTGGTTTGATCTTCTGACATTTTAGCATTGCATTTCTGTTCCCAGGACTGGAGAACTGAGTTATTTTGGCTAATTTCTACACAGAGAATAAGAAGGCAATCTTCTCCGGCTTTTAGTAATTAAACTGCTCATTCTCCACAAATTAACTTTACCCATACATTTAGGAAGTAATTTTTAAGCTTTATCTGCTGAGTTGTGCATAATTTGGGCTGGCTTCTTGTTGGGTCTTGTAGTTGATCCCTGGAAGCTGTCTGCAATGTCACAGCTCAGCAGGCTTTATGTTGGTTTTCCATGTATTTGCAATGGCTTTCCATGATAATGAGGATTAAGTCTAACATGTAGTTGTATTTTTTAAACTTTATGAGTTGTATCAACATAAGTTATGTGCTGATTTATTCCTATTCACAAAATCAGACATCCTGTTCCACTGCTGTTTCATTATACATCTCTGCCACATACAACACACTTGTTTTAAGATCTTAAATAAAGCCATTTTAGGCATTCATATCTCAGTGATGGGAAATTAATTTTCACCATTAATAGATTTCCATGAGAATTCTCTAGGACCCAGCATTAATCTGCTCAGTAATGAAATAGCCAATTGACATTGTATATGGTAACAAGTAGGACAGGAAACTGGAATCAAAGAGAAATCAAGGGTGTTATTTTTGTGCAGGGAGAGTGGGCAGAATAGCCTCTTTCTAAAGGCATCATTGTATAAAACAGAACCATAAACATTATTCAATATATTTTTGTTCTTTCTTTATACACATTAATTTAATGTCACTCAGAAACTTAAACCTGAGCTCAAAGTTTACTTGTGTGCTCACTTTCATTCAGGAAATCCATTATGGATTTCCTTAACTGAAATATTTTTTAACATCAGTGAAAGCAGACATAGCCTGTTTTAAAAGTCTACGTCCTACCTAATTAATTAATCTAAGTGAATCAGAGGCAGAAGCACAAAGGAGAATTTACTCTATGCTGAAGCTCTGGTTGTTCTGTTTCCTGAAGTCTGAGATACAGAAATACGATTCTGTGGGAGTTGAAGTGTATCCATCACCTCATTTTGCCTAGGTGCTGAACAGGACTGGCAAGATACCTCCTGGGACATTGTCACCAGACTGAACCCACGACCTTGAGGTAAAAGACTCTTGGTAGTCTCCCACACTGCACCTGCCTCGGAAGAGCTGACTACAAGGCACTGTGCAGGCACCTTGAAAAATGTGCTGCTGTCCCCATCAACCATCTCAGCAAACACTGCTGACATTAATCATTCATTTAGAAAGGGCACAAAGCGTATCTTGGGTTAGCCTGGCACCCAAAAATGTAACTTTGGAATAATCTCATTTCCTGCTGTGAGTCTGCCACAAAGACAGTGGAGTGAAAACCACAGAAGTTTTTCCTGGTTACGATAACTGAGCTCAACCAGTCTGACTGCTGCTTAATGAAAGGATGAATTTGAGCACGGGACAGACTCCAGACATTAAATGCCCCTCCAAAGCCCTTCTGAAAAGGCAAGGAACAGCAAGAGCAAAGAACAGGCACTTCTCATGAGCCTCCCCAGGAATGAACAGAATGCCCAAACCAGCACAATGGATTTGCTTTGCTGCAATTGAACATTTTGTGCCAACATTTAAGAATTTTTGCTTCATTAGGCTTTGCAGGGATAATTTAAGACATGCATTTATTATGTTTTCTCAAAGGCAGTTTATCATTGAAAATGAGGCACTGCTTGGAGCTGCAGTGTGAAATTTGTTACATGTCATATTTGACATTTGAATCCTAATCTGTCACAACACAGCCAATCCTATGTGATTCTGCATGGGCTGAAAACATAATCTGTAAGAAAAAGAAAACATGCAAGAAGATGCAGAGATGATGTGCAAAATAATGTATGTTTTTTCCCAGAAGAAGACAGCTAAAATCAACACCAGTAGCAAAAATTCAGCCTAAAAATAAAATTTTTGGGCAGAAGCAGATGCCCTTGGACACTTATTTAGGCATCACTGTCATCAAGAAAACAGATATTTAAGCATGGTGTTATGATCATATGTAAGGAAAAGCTGGAATAGATTTGGTCTCTTTTCGATAGAGACTTGATGGCATTATTAGCTTAGACCTTGGATTTGCTGGAGTGCCTGGGGTAGCCAGACTTTGCTTATTTTAAGTGCTTGCCATCTTGGTCCCAAAAGCCTCTCCTCTTTTGTCTTATGTAGTAATTTGCATTTTCATTAATGCTTTATTAGGCTACTAGGAGGAAAACCAACGACTTTTAAAGGCACCCTAAAATTTACCTAAGAGATCTTTGTTCACAATATGGTCTGAGAAATAGGTATTTAGGTCAAGAAGAGTCTGAAGTAAAGAAATGAGCTTTGCAGGGACTAGAAGAGTCCACCCAATACCTCTCACAGCCATTGTTGTATTGTTTGAATTGCAAATTGTGATCTGGTGAGCTTAGAAAAGAGAATGTCTTTCCATAAAAAAAANGCATTTTTCATAGAAACTCTCTAAAAGGAGGTACTTCTTTAAGGCAGCTTTTGTGTTTCAAAGTTAATGACAACTTACCCCTTGTGATTTAATTATCCCATTATCATCTGCCCCTATATAATATTCTTGGATGAATTGCTCTGTGATCTCTTCAGTGTACAGAGTCCATTTTCTCCTCATGAACAAAAGTTAATTAAAGGAGTTAATAAGAAAAGCTATTGTAGAAATCATAAGAATTGTACTGCACCTACATAATAATTTTAATAAAATTACTTTCCAGATAAACTTTTTTTTACGTACACTTTATATCAAAGCTGAATGACTCAGTGGAAACTTGAGTGTGTTTTAGCTCAGGCTTTTGGAGATAAAAGATATTATGTTCCTGTGCTAGAATACAGCTGGAATTTATGCTACCAGTGTGGGAAGGTGTGCTAATTGATCACTTTGAAGACACAAATAAATTAGCTCAGCACTAATAGGTTCTAAAGAAATACTTGCAACCTTTTTCTTCAAAATCATCTTGAATCCTTTCAGTGCCACCCTTCTACTCTGGTATCTCTACACAGCTACTATATTAAATTTCTCAGAAGCAAATACACAGACAATGAAATTCACTTCTCTGCATCAAAGATTGTTTTTCCCAGGGACAATAATGGTGAAAAGTTTAGACACATTGGGGCACAGTATGAAGTTTTCAAGGATTCATTAAGGTAAACTCACAAACAAATAAATTATATTTTCCACTGGTATAGCAGCTATTTGTAGACAACACCTACACACATGCAAATGTGTCTCTGAGATCAGAGAATTACAAAATAATTTAAGTTGAAAGACACCTCTGAAGGTCATGAAGTTCCAGCCCTTGTTCAAAGCAGAGCCAGCCTCACAGTTAGGTCAGAATGTTCGTGTGGTTAAATAGAGCAGCATGATCTCTGCAAGGAGCACTTAAAGTAAATGAACTGGGACTCTGGTTAAGATTTCACTGAGGCTTTGCCATAAACTCTATGACCCACTTGGGGCCTGAATCCAGTACTCACTGAAGTCCACGGAAAAACCCCCATTGATACTGATGAGCTTTGGATAGGTCCTTTTGTGTCCTGACTCTATATTTGTGAAGTAAAAATGACAACAAACTACAGGATAATAATATTTTTCTATTGCTGTTGGGTACTGCGAGGATGAATTCAACAGACATCTGCTGGCTACTTGAATGATGCTTCCTTTTACTCCCTTGTCTTCAAAGCCACACTTATATTTAGATTGATCTTTCTAAGGCAGCTATATGGTCCCATTACTGTGTATCTGAAGAGCTCACAGCCTTTAATGCTTTTATCCTCCCAGCGCCCCTCTGATGCAGGGCTCTTCTATTATCTATGCTTTACTGATAGAGAAGGGAGATAGTAAAGCTCAGACTGGTTCCAGTGGGAATAAAATGCCTGCTTACCTTTATATCTGCACATAAATGGCTTACCCAAGGTCATTCAAGTAGTCTGTGGCAGAGTGAGTGTCCCTATGTTTTGAATTTCAGGTGAGACTCCTCTGCCTTAAACAGAGGGGCTTTTTCCCAAAATTCAGAGCTGGGTGTAAGCCAGCCATTGGAAAAAATATAGATGGTTTGAAAAGAAGGAAAAAAATATTGAGTGTAAGTACCTAAAAAAAAGGTAATGGGGCTGGGGTGTGGGGAATAGAAGCAGGGGAAACACTATTATTTAAAAAAAACTGGCCATTGTATAAAAGTGCACTTTTCAAAAGTTCCAGCTGTGCTAGAATGGCTATCATAAGAAAGTCTGGTGAAGAAGTTGTTTCAAGCTTTTATGATGTCCTGCTGGAAGACTTCTTTGAGACCTCCCAGTCAGGGAAAAACTAATGGTAGAGTCAAGAAAGAAGGTGGTAAAATAATCTGATTAGGCAGCCAGGATCAGGCTGTTAGAGCAGACAAATGAGCAGTAATGTGACAGGAAAGAAGAAAGACAGATTTTCAGAAGATTACAGCACAGATATGTAGGACATGTAGAAGAGAGGGTTTTCCACATGGTTCTCTTTTGGTGGTCACTTAAATTTCCTAATGAATGCCTTTGAGGTGTGTAATCTCAGTGGCATCCCAAATAAACACTACAGGAAGTCTAGGTCTGCTCCAAAACATCACATGCCTCTGGAAGTTTATTCTCTGCTGAGGGCATGAGCAATGAGAAAGAAGAACTTGGCAGATATTGGTTGAAGTCACCCATATTCACCAGGTGAGCCATCATTAAATGAAGCAATAGTCAACATTTTACCCATACAAGACTATGAATGATGAGTTAACATATTTACCTAAGTTCTACATTCCCAAAATGACAATGTCCAACTCTCCTCTTTGTATAACAAAACAATACTCTTAAAACTGTAGCAGTAGGAATTTCTGGTTTGGTTTTGGTTTAATTTTTTTTTTTCCAGCATGGAATAGTGTGTAACCCGAGTAAGTTTGGAGAAGATACAAAGTTGTGAAGAGTGGTTGGTAAACCAGATGGTTGTGTCACCCATCAGAGGGACACTGACAAGCTGGAGGAGTGAGAAAACAAGAACACTCAAGTTCAATAAAGGAAATGCAAAGATCTGCACTTGGGTTAGAAAGAACCCCATCCACCAGCACTGGCTGAGAGCAGCTTTGCAGAGAAGACAACTTCCCAGTGGGAGAAAAACATGGACTTACTGGAGGGAGTGCAGTGAAGGGCTGCAAAGATGATTTGGGGACCAGAGCACCTCTCCTAGGAAGAGAGGATTGATAGAGCTGGAGGGAGAAGCTCCTGGAGGGAGAAGACTGAGGAAGATCTGTGATTTTGTGAAGGCACAAGGACTCTACTTTGCATAGCTACAGCTGTGGGATAAAACCTGTAAAATTAAATCCTGTTAGAGAAGCAAAGGTTTGTCAAAGTTCACTTAGCATATGAAGAAGAAACTGGAATTAGGATTAGGCTGGAATTACAGTGGTTTGCTGGGATGCATTGTGTGATTTTAGTACAGCAATAATATCTTTCACCACCTGGATGGCCACGTTTATGGCTTTAGTGTCATTAGAGAATATGAACTAATGTTAGTACCACAACAAAATCCCAATAAACTTTGGGGCAAGAGAGAAATAAAAGCAGAAAAGTTGATGGTGTTCAATGGAACCAAATGCCTGACCTTTGGAAATACACCTGGTCTTTTTGGCTTTGCAACAAAAAAAAACTTGCACTCGTGAAGTTAATCATATTTTTGTGACTAAATCTAGTTTCTCTCCATAATGCTGAGCTGCACCATGTCAGCTTGCTGGCTATGTTTTTGAAGGTCTTTGTGCTACCTTCAATCTTTCTGGTTAGAAAATCCTTGCTTTATTGATTTGGTGTCTATAGCTGAAGCTCTAGGTAGAGGTCAGGATGAGTAATGTTCTTTTAGATTTTCAGCACTACAGCTGACCGTTGACAAAATGAGAATCTCAGCTCAGCTCTGAATTGGGCTGAAAGCTGTCAGGTGCCCAAACCTGTCCACAAAGGCTTGGAAGATGGCTGCATTCTGAAAAAAACCCATTATATACAGCTAAGGGCATAATCAGGTCCTGCTGTTAATCTACTTAATAAAATGTGATGCAGAATGCACAATTGTCATTCTATAGAGTTACACTGCACAAGCAGACACTAGAGGATGTCTGTAGTTTCTGTCCAGCTGCCAGTCCCACAGGCCTCGTGTGCTAATAATGAAACATAAAATTGCAATGGTGAGACAGATGTCAGGCTTGATATGGAGGTCCAATTTGAACAAAGGACTGAGATGTCTGTAAAGAAGGAAGCCTTTAGAATTTTGCTGGGAAAGAACAAGACTCTTATATAAAGGAATATGACATACTTGACAATAAAAAAGAGGAGTTCTATTTTCCAAATTTCAGGCAGGGTTTTCCTGGTCTGGTAATGGCTTTGTAGTGTGGAGGAGTAAAGATCAAGAAGGTCTATGTACAGAACATGCAGAATTGTGGCCTAAGTGCTATAGGCAATATTCCTTGCAGAATGCAAATGGAAAAAGACTGTCAGTGAAAAAAATGTAGAGAGGATGAAGGGTCATTGTGCTGTTCTTATCATTGGGAAACAGAAATGGCTGCAGAGGAGCAAGGTGCAGTCAGCAAAATGCTATCATTAGGCTAGGATGCTGCCCTGTGCAGCCACACAGGCTGCATGAATCCCTTCACTGGAGGGAGCAGTGGGAGTTCTTAATATTGCTATATTGCTAAACAAGTAAAGCTGCCAAAGTTTTGCATTGATGAGATGTATAAATAGGAGTACTGGAACGCTCAGGCCAACTCTTACAGCAAAACCATCCAAACAAACCCCCAATTCTATCAAAAACCCAACATACAGCACAGGCTAATTCCAGCACTATAACAACTCACAAATCAGGAATATTTTTAGTAGAACCTACCTGTGACCTTGCCCAAGGTGAGTGACTTAATGGCCTTAAAATCAATCTCAGAAAAGTTGTGTTTGAGTTTGAGAACTTGATCCACCTGGAAGAGGTCAATAAAATTACTTCAGTACAACAGCACATGGACACCCCTAGATCTCAATGTACTGCAAACTTCTGGGAACGTTCTCAGCTGCAAATCAGTTAATTCTGCCCCCAAGAGTGATTCAGTTTCTAAAGATAGCAAAATGAATGTGCTTTGATTTTAGCATGAGAAGCTGAAAGGTATACCAGAATAGTCATATAAAGGACTTTGAAGAAACTTCCCCTGCAGAAAAGCTTAAAATGTTTGACCCTGAAATCCCCCTGCTTCTCAAAATCCTTGTCTAGTCACTTTAGAATACACTCAAAGGAGGCCACTCTAGAAATGTATTGTGAAGAATTAGTTCTGCACAGAAGAAAACCACAGAGCAGCAGACAATAGAAGACTGGTCCTTGAGGAAAACCCTGGCTTCTAGCATAAACCTTCTTAGATAATGAGGCCTACCCACCGCAGTTGTGTGATGTGTTATTTTACCACCCAGAGATGGAACCTGTAGAGGAAAAAAAATGCACCTCTGCATGTTTCTGTCTTCTTCCCATTCTATTCCTTAAGATACAACCTCTCTACAGACTCTGCCACCCTTCTTTGCAAAATGATTTTTGCCCAGATCCAGCCAAACTGTTTTGCAAAACGACCTGCTACAATTAGAAGAAAAGCCAAGGGAGCAGTCAGATGGTCCTCTTCTCCCTGCCTTAGAAAAACAGGAGATGCAGGGAAACAAGGCAGAGGAGGGGCTTTGTCTCTCGTGAGGTTGTCACACTCAGCATGGCTTGCTGCTAGTTTCTAGGATGGGACACTGCCATGTACATGGTGGCTGCACCCTGTATTCCCCCAGCTGCTCCTTTTCTGTGACAGGATAAGGCAGCTGGGGTCACAATCTCCTTTGGGAAACACACCCTATCTGAAATTAAATTCCTCAGCTTTCTTCTCCCTTCTGCAGCTTTTTCATGATCCATACTATGTGTTTCAGTGGAGACTACAGATCACACAGACATTCCTAAGCCCCAGAACCTCTCCAGTGCTCCAGATGGATTTCTGGCCAAAGGAGTTTCCTAACTCACAGATTGTCAGAAGCAAGGAAAGGACCCCTCAATGGAAAACAGCACTGCTGGGCACTCTTTGAATAGGGCCTAGGTGGAGCTTTGCTCAAAGGGCTGTTCTCCTGCCTGTTCTGTTTTTGTCTTTGCTCAGAGAGGCTGTTCTCCTCTCCTACTGCTGGATCAGTGTGAAAGCTTTTCCTCCTGCCGGTGATCAGGCACTGGAATCAGGGAGCCTGGTTCCCAGAATTTATAGAACCATACAACGCCTTGGGTTGGAAAGGACCTTGAAAGATCATCTCGTTCCAACCCTCCTGCTGTGGACAGGGACACCTCCCACTAGACCAGGTTGTTCTGAGCCCCATCCAACCTGAGCTTGAACACTTCCAGAGATGGGAATCCACAGCTTCTCTGGGCAACCTGTGCCAGTGTTTGTGGCCTGAAGTACAATTTAGCACTTATCATAAGCCATGGCATACCTGGATGACGAGCTCTCTGCCTTCCCTGTTAATCTTCACATGGTGCAGCTCTCGGTTGGCAAAATTTCCAGAGTCAATGGTGAAAATGAGTAGCCCATCCTTACTCAGCTTGTATCGGACCTGTAAACTTCCTTAAAAGCAGAGCAAAACTCTATGTATAAACCCCGTGTCAGTAACGTGATCTCATTCAGTAACTTTAGACAACAAATAACTCATTTTCTTTTTATTGCAATGGAGTAACAAGGCTAATAAGTCAAGATGGAGGTTGAAAGGGTTCAAACTGCAATGAAAAGTGTGAAGAAAATAATGCACTGGAGGAGCTTTCCTTCCTACTGAGTTAACAAACTGCTGTGGAGACACATAAGTTAATGAGTAATTAAGTGTATCAAAGGCGAGTGTGTCTGTCTGCAGGTCAGGCATTAAGCACTGCCAGAAGCTGATCCACAGCATCCTGTGAGGGATCACTTCCAGCAGAGGGCATGCACTGCTCTATTTAACTAATAATGCTGGATTTTATCACTCCTTTTCATCCAGATGTAACAAACACAAAAGACAGTGACAACTGGGAGAATTATGACTCAATTTCAGTTAAAGACCCGTACTTGCATTATCATTTATATGTAATAAAGAAGCATTTTTACTTTTACTTCTAACATATTTGAAGGAATTAACGTAATTCATATAAAAATGAATGCCAAATAATGAATGCAAAATTCACTCAATCTTACTATCAAAAAAAGCATTATGACAGCATTGTGACTTCTGATAAATAACAGTACCATAACAAATCAAAATGCACAAGAAAACAAGGAATCCAGTATGAATTTTAATCCTTCAACAAATCACTACAGGGAATGAATATATATAAATATATATATATGTATATATATATATACATGGAGCTACATATGGCATAATCTAAAAGGAAAAGAATCTATTCTGGTAAAATCCTTTCAATCATACTTTTCTTAGAATTAAGTAGCAGAGAGAAAAAAAAATCTGAAATTTTTGAACTCTTTTTATGCATCAGCAACCAAAATACATGGAACTGTAGCACATAGAAAGCTTTTCTGGTGCTATCTTTTACTGTCTCCAAAGAGAAAATGAATGCTGACAGCACCCCAACCCTGAGAAAGGGTCCTGCATTTATTTCCTGATGATTTTCAGAACAGGGATTTTTCCACCTCTACACACCTCACAGTGAAGTTGATAGTTCTTCAAGATAGGACCCCTAGTCCAGTTAAGATCATTCCCCCTCCTTTTCCCTTGCCAGGATGTTTTGCTGCTAAGAGCTGTACTTTTAAAAAAGTATTACAAAATTCAGTATATCCCAGATGAGCGCTGACACTCTCTGGGATTTGTATGATAGAAAAAAAGCTTCCAAAATCAAGAGGGAAAATGAGAAAGTACTAGTAGGATGAATGCTTTTAAGCTGATTGAGTGGTCTGCTGGATCAGGAGAAATTTTAAAGCGAAAATAAATAAAAAAAAGGATAAAAGGCATTAACATTCTCACACATAGTCATGGACTTTAGAGGGGAATTTGTGAAGAGATCAAGGTCACTAAAAACTGCTAAATTATTCAGTGTGATATTATAGTTCCCAATTCAGCTGCCCCAAATCATACTGCAATGCTCCCAGCCCTCACTGCACAGTGAGGGCAAGGAGGTGCTGTCTGTCACCATGAATGTCACACTCCGAGCTCCAAACCTAAATCACCATCACGTTATCTGGTACTGAACGAAAGATGCATCAACAGGGATTAACAGTGTAAACATCTTAGAAACACTTCAGAAATACATGAGAAAAGCAGCCCAAGTGCAAGGAAGTTCTTCAGATCTGCTCTGGGCAGTGGAGAGCTGGTAAAAAGTGGAAAGGTTGACTGACCCTGCACACCACAGCCAAGATGACCACACAGAATAAGCTGGAACTAAAATAGGACAGTCTAACAGACTGGTCCAAACTAAAATCATGTCTCAGCAGAAGCACTTTATAGGCTGCCTCTTACCTGGAGTCTTTGAAAGGGACGTAAAGCAAAAAACAGGACAGGGCTTAGGTGTCATCTGTGACCTTAGTTTGTAAATGTGAAAAATACTTCTCTGCTCTTTTTGAATGCTATGAACACATGTGTATATAAAACATAATTGGCACTACTGCATGCAGGTGATCAACAACAGCAAGCAGCACATCTGTGTTCAAAGGGAGCCAGCATGACATGCAGTCTATCCAGGCTCTCAGCTGCTGCAAGCAGGGATTTACCCATTGACTTTGTCAGGGAAGCACTGATTTCAAACCAGAAACCATCTGTTCCATTTGTTGGGAGACAATGGAGGAGGCTCTTGGCATTCATTAAGAACAGATCTTGCTTTCTATAGTGGTGCAATTTCACCTTAAATCATGTAAAGAGATCGGTGAGTGGCATTTTATTTTGTCAAATTGCTTTGAGTTCCAGTGGCAACTTTTTTTATGGACAGCTGCTCTTCAAAACTATTGAATTCAAGTTGGCATTTTGCCTGGGGCCAAATTTGCATTAATATAAACCAGAAGTACATGGGCTCATCTCTTGAGGTGTTTTTGAATTTTCACCATTGTAGATGAGAGCTGATTTTGCCTTGCATTCAATACCAAAACTTCTGTGTTCAGATTGCAGAACAATTTTCTTGGCAGATGAAATTGCCATTTTATTACTTGACAAGCAAAGTAAATGGATTTTTAATTAGGATTATTATTAAGAATTTTATTTTGTCCTCTGAATTTTGATTATCTGGTCCACTGACTTTCTCCATCAGATCAGCCCAGTGTCAGTAACTGCAAATGGAAATCAGTGCATAAACCAGCTCTATTCCCCCTATTCTCTATTTTGCATTATTTTTGTCTCACAACAGGGATTCACACTAATCACAAGCAGTGTAATTTCTGTCAGTCTTGTTGTATTCATGCCTATCATCCTCTTTTCAGCTCCCCATGTCTGAGCATGCACACCTGGAGTGTCACAATGCTCAAACAATGCACAGCCAGTTGTCTTCCTTCTCTAACGTAAGTCCAATTGCTGGACGCAATTACTATTAAGTCAATAAATGAGGAAGGGAAAGGAGAAGAAAGATATCTTTCTTTAGGCCTTGGACTGTGTCTTGGAGTGACTTTATGATGTGTATCCCCTATCACCACTCTACGCCCAGAAGATGAATTCTGTGCCTTTAAGCCTGGGTGCGAGAGAAAACTGAGCAAACTTTTCAAAACAATTGCTCAAGGACACACAGCTCTTTGCTCTGGGCTCGGCGGCAGGGAGGGAGGCAGAGGCGGCCTTGCTTTCCAGCCAGCTTCCAGCTCTTTTCTCTGCGAAGAGAGTTTCTTGGGACTTTTGGTTTGGTTTTTNTGGAAAATTTTACTGGGCACATCACCCCAGCAGTATTAGGTAAGAGTAGATTCACACATGATTATTGTAGTTACCCATCCCCTTCAGCTTTGAATTCTGCATCTAGAGCAGCCAGAGAGGGGAGCAAGCTTAGCTTAGCCACAGAGTTACTGAGCACAGCATGGCCTCTTTTCAGCACCTCCTGAAGAAATGATTCCCTGTGGGCTGCCGTGCTGCTGGGATGAGCCCACTGCCCGTGTCAGAGCTGGCCTGCTGCACCCTGCAATACCAAAATCCTCGACTGGAGGGCTGGATGACATCTCCCTGATGATATCAAACAGCTAAGAGCCATTTTACCAGGATTCCCGGGGGCTCCCTTGTGCTGAGGGAAGTCCTGGGAAACAGAGACCAAAGGGCAGTATTTATGCCATCCTATACTGGTGACTAAGTCTGAGGTGGCTTTTCTGAAACAAAACACTCCCAGGACACTCTTTCGATGATGATGATGGAGGCCAGCACTAGTACTTGCTAGAAGAACACTAATGATCAATGTCAGCATAACCAACCTCCAGGCAGCTACAGGAATGGCATGGGGCCTTCAAACTGCTTCTTTTATCTGAGGATAAGCTGCTGTAGCAGCTCTTAAGTCCAGTACCAATAAGGATATAAAACTGGTTAGAGATTTTAAAGTGTTCAGTCTGAAGAACAAAAACAGATTCCCAGACTGCACAGTGTGAAGAAATACCTTGGTCATGATGTTATATATTCTATGTCCCAAGCCTGTGCTGATTGAACATGTCAACAGGAGAGCTGCCTTTCTTTTGTCTGTGACTACAGCAGTGCCTGAGTGGAATGTCAGAAATAATCTGTTGGCTTTGTGGCCTATGCCCACCAACTTTACATTCATTCTGGACTGCCAAAGCTTGTGCTGAAAATCAAATAGTAATTTTTCAATCATCATCTAGAAAAGGGAAAATGTTACACAGAGCTAGCTCAGGAAAAGACTCCCTTGTTTGAAAGACCTCAACCAGAGCTAGGTATTTGGCAAAAAGATTAAAGCAGCTTTACAGAAAAGAGAAATGGATACCAGAATCTGGTCTTTAAATCCATCATTCTTAAGTAAAATTCTTGTTACACATGTCACCAGGATCACAGGTCTTGTGTGATTTAATCCTAAAGGACCAAGCAGCAAGGAAGGGAAAGGCACCTGTTGGAGTCTGAGACTTCTCTGCAGGAGCTTTATTTATGGAAACTGGTTTTAAACGAGCCCAAATTGAACCCAACAACTCTCGCCAACTTCAACAGCACTTTTTAATGACTTAAACTGGCTGGAGCAGCTGGCAAGACATCTTGCTCTGCTCAGAGAAGCTGAGGTTAATTCAGGGAGCACATATGGGTGGCACATGTAAAACGTCCAGATTTATCACCATCGTGTAACATCATTTACACATTTAAACCAGGGCAGCTGAAACTCTGGTTTGGGGAAAATGTGTATGTATGAAATAGTGAAACACTGCATTAGATAAAAGGGCATTGGACTACCCCTGCATGTCTCGCTGCCTCAGAGGCACCCAGAGGGAAGCGTTTAGGACCAAGAGAACTTCTTACAGCTGTCTCAAACTGGGAGCCACCCTTGTTGCACTGCTAGACTTCAACTACACCACCACATGCACTCTCCAGACTCACCCAAGCCATAGCTGAAAGAGAAAATAATTAAGGAAAGCACAAATTAAACAACGGGTGGAATGTATTAGTGAGGCTACTGCTGTTGCTATTAGGAAAACAAAAATTGAAAAAAATTAAAGCATTTAGCTTGAAAGCCATTTGCAGCGCATAAGGTGTAAGTGTTTGTTCACTCCTGATTAAAGAGCAGCACATGACACTTTTCTGTCCTCTCTACCACAAAATATATCTCTGGGAACTTGCACAGTTTCAGTGTGGCAGTGTCCCTCTTCATAGCCTAGATATTTAAAAATGAACCACTGTTTTCTCGGTTAGGAGCAGCTGGCTTAGAAACATGTTCCTTAATTAGCAGCTTCTCCCCAGGGAAATTTACTCAGTAAATTTACTCTCCATTGGAAGTGCTGCTGGTGATTTTAAGAACAGAGCCCATCTCTTCAGTGTCCAGTGACGTTTAACTAAGAAATTACTTACACTTTTTTAAGGGGTGACTCTTGCTATTTGTTTTGCATGGAAAAAACAGAGCAGAAAAACGGTATATTTGCTGATATTTGCTGATATCACTACTCAGCTATTGCACTTGCTTAGACAATACTGTTTCATGGGGTTTAAAAGAAAAATCTACCACTCCATTTTTTGTAGTCTCTTTCCGTAATTAAAAAAAATAGGAGGTTATTTGAATGCCTCTCACTCAATGCTTGAGACATTCAAAACTTAAGGATCATATTCAGGCCATCCTGTATTTAAAAAAAAAAAAAAAGAAAAAGTAAACCAGCACTTTTTCTTCACATTGCATTTCTTCAACTTAGAAAAAAACACACACCAAAAGGAGCCTATCTGGAGGCCCATGACCTCAGTTCACTTTACAATCCTGCTAGACAGCTGGACCCAGATTGAGATTGTCACTTAAACATCAATAAATGTAGCTGGTTCCCTTACGTGACTGAGAAATGTGTTTAACCTTCACAGACACCTCATTCCCACCAGCCGCCAGTTGGCTGAACACAGACTGACCAGCAATTAACGAGGAATGGGCAGATGCTTCTTGCTCCAAAGGTAGGAAATATGGCAAATCTAAAAAATGACCCAGAGCATCACAGTCAGAGCTCATCTTGCACATACTGAGTGGCCTGAACACAAAGCTTGTTCCAGGGATTTTAAGGGGACCACTTATCTGAACAAAACAGCTCACGAACATGGTGATGTGGCTGGGTTTGAAATGGGTATAGGGCTAACCCATGAATGTGGGAAAATGCTAAACACTCTCTCCAGTTCAGCTGATGGGTGAGCATACACAGTGGTGCTTTTATGTACCCTGGAGGACAGAGCACTGCCACAATTTGGGATCTACCAGCTTCATGGCTGCTGACAAATCCTATTCCTTCTTTATGCCACAGTTTATCCATTGGTAAAATACATGAATGTTCATCCACTGGAAAATGACAAGAAACCTCTGAGGGAGGAGCAATTTAAAAAACCAACTATTAGCCATTATCATTATCTCTACATTCCTAGGTATTTCTTTTAGGTGAAGGAAGTGTTTGCTGTTTCTTTTACAAAGTGATGCAACATTAACTATCATTTTTCCCTGAAGGTGATTGAATATAAAGATGAAGGAGAGAACTGAGGGTTTCAGTTGCAGTTAAATCTCCCTGAAAGCACCTGCTTTCTGATGGTGAGATTTTTTCTCTGGTATATTTTAAACCATACCTTTTCTACAGATTCTTCGAAATTTTACAACACTTTAAGACCTTCCATTAACAAAGGCTATCACAGAATCATAGAATGGTTCAGGTTGGAAAGGACCCTAAAGATCACCTAGTTCCAATTTCCCTGCCACGTGGACATGGGAACGGACAACTTTCATTAGACCAGGTTTTTAAAGTCCTATCCAACCTGGTCTTCAACACTTCCAGGGATGGGTATCCAAAACTTCTCTGGGCAACCCATTCCACTGCCTCAGCACCCTCACAATGAATTTCTTTCTGACATCAAATCTAAACATACCCTCTTCCAGTTTGAAGCCATCCCCCCTTGCCCCATCACTCCATCCCTGTGTAACATATCCCTCTCCAGCTTTGTTGTAGCCCCCTCCAAGTATTGGAAGGGCTCTAATTCTCCTCAGAGCCTTCTCTTCTCCAGGCTGAAGCCAACTCTCTCAGCTTGTCTTCACAGGAAAGGTGCTCCAGCCATCTGATCATTTTTGTAGCCCTCCTCTGGACTCACTTGAACAGATCAAGAACCTTGCACTTAGCCTTGTTGAATTTCATGACATGAAGCCTCTGTGTGCTACTATTGGACCAGATGTTCCTATCTGTGCTCAAATCTCCCTTTCTGTCTGTAAACACACTCTGGACGCTGATAAGTCTCACACTCAGACATTCAGTAGGCCCCATGGTTTATTCACCTTTGTAAGAAGAAGAATCTTGCCAGGCTTCCATCTCCCTCTGTACTTTTTACTTTAGACCAGCAGAGCAGCCACGCTGGCAGGAAGTTTTTATTCTTTACCCAGTGAATGAAATATAAAGTATCATCCCATGAATTTTATTCCAAAAGTTCAACCTGGCTTTGCAAATTATGCAACGTCATTAATGCTGTGGGAACAGCTCTTGGTATAAAAAACTGAGATTTGTTGTTGTGATACCCTGAGAAAGTCATCCCAGCCTGCCCTCACCGAGATTCGGGCTCACAGTTTCCATTTTTCCTAATATCTTTTAACCATTCTTCTTTCCATTTTGGCAGTACAGATGCCTGTTCAAGCAAGGACTTGTTTCATGCCGACCTAACAAACAGCCATTACATTCAGCAATGAGAACACAGAAAAAGATGGTAAGAACAGGAAAAAAAGAAGCAATTTGAGCACTACATGATGCCTGAACAGGAGAGCGAGCAATAATCTTTTAGACAAAACTAGTGAAAAGTAATCATATGCTTCTTCTAAAAGCTTCCTTTTCATTCCTAACTCTAATAAGGCAGCACAGAACTTTGTGGATTAATGGCTTTCTGAGGTTAATGATGCTTGTTTGTGTTGAGCTCTAGAGAAACTGCCTGGCTGGTCACAAATCTCTGGGAAATGTTCTGCTCCTCTGACCAGCAAGTCCATCTAAGGATTGCCTATTTCATGGGTTATGCCAGTCTCTGCAAATGGAGAGTTTGGATCCTTTAGTCAGTGACCTCCTGATTATAGCAACATTTCAAGGGAGATATTTGAGTTTAGAACTAGCTGCAGCCACTGGCATACAAAGAACTGATTCATGTTCTTAAGTCATCTAATGGGGAAAATCAGAGGAAGAATGAATAATTTACCTAGTAAAAATCTGTTTGCAAGAACCGTACAATGGTAGCATTGTAATGACTTTTCTCTAGTAAAATATATGCTTATACATACATACTTTCAGAATTTTACCTTCAAATGCATACTTTTGTGATTTTTCAAACCATGGAATGGCTGAGGTTGTAAGGGATCTCTGGAGGATACGCTGTCCATCCCTGTCCCACTAAAGGGACCTTCAAGTGAGCTGCCCAGGGCCATGTCCAGATAGCTCCTGAATACCCCCAAGGATGCAGACTCTACAATTCTCTAGGCAAGATGTGCCAGTGCTCAGTCACCCTCACACTAAAAAGAGTTTTCTCTTTCTCATATTCAGATGAAACCCCATGTGTTTTTGTTTGTGGCCACTGCCTTTTGAGAGGCCTTGCAATGACATCTTCCAGCTCTCTTTGCCCTTGCGGGTGCATCCTACCAGGGCCCCTGGATTTGTGCCCTGTTTGCTTGGTGCCCATTCCCTGAGCTGATCCTCTTTCACCAAGCATACATCTACATTGCTCCAGACTTTTCCCCCTGTAATTCTTGTAGGCCACTTTCCTTGTAAAGACTAAGATATAAACACCTGATTTCACTAAGGAAGGCAAGAAGGAGGAAGTCACCTTTTTATGATGCAGACAAGATAACTGATATGCTATGGGGAAAATCAAACTGTTTATAGGGATACCACATACAAGATAGAGGAGGAGATTTGCTTGGACCTGGGCTCAGTCTTCCAAGTATTGGGCTCTCTGTTGTTGTGTACAAACAGCTACAGTGCTCCAAGGCAGCACTTAAACTAATGGTTCTGCTGGACTACAGTGCTTACTACACAGCTCAGTCTGTCCACAACACAGATAATCTTAAGTTAAAAATAACTGAAAAACAACTATCAATTTTCAAGGCTAAAGCTTTCAATAAAAGGAGTTCTGAAATACCTTTCCTTCAGAATTAATGAAGAGTATATACATATATACAGCATCTATTCAAAACAGGACCCTCTGTCCTTCCTCATATTCCTTTCAGGACAGTTCCAAAGAAATCCAACAATAAAAATGACTCATCAGCTGCAAAATGTGAGCTAGGAACTCCAGTCTTCTAGGAGATAAACACCTCCTGTAAGCAAATGGGAACACAGGTCTCCTTCCCAGCTGATTATCTGCAGGCAGTGGTCTGGAGTTTTATGCCAGACAGCAGTAAGTTCAAAGTCAATCTGTATATAGCCAGAGCACAGACCAATTATTGACTGCCTGTTCAACCCTTCCTGCTCTACATAATCCAATTACAGTTCCCTTGTTTTCCCTTGTGGGTCTTCAGAACATCTCTTGACTCTCCACTATGGCAAAATAATCTTCATGAGTACAAACATGTCCATGAATTCAGCTAATGAGACAGATCTTTCAGTTCTCCCCTCTTGGAAAGCAGAGATAGAGATCTGCCAGTGTCCTTGGCTGAATGCTGTGGCAGCTTCTTCTTTCAAGTTAGTTTTGCACACTTAGAAATTTAAAGTGCCATATGCCAACAAAAACATAAAATAAAATTGGGTATGGGTGCCAAGTCCACCTCTTTCCTCAAAGACTTTTTAATGCTGGATTTGAAGTGAAAACTCTAATCAGCATTCCTATTTTCTGTGAAGTGTGCTTACAGCAGGGGAACATCTAAGTGACCAGTGTGATTTCTAAGTTTCTCTCTTTAAATAAAAAGGCTGACAGATCTCCTGCCACCCCAGCCCTGCCTACTCATGGCACCAAAACCAGTTTCCCATTTAAGGCAACTGGGGAAAATTCCTTTTATATTCATCATTACTGATCAAACTCTCTCTGGCCCCTCACTCAGTGAACAACATCAGATTTCAGGGGCCAACTGCAACAATTGCTTGAAACTGTATTTAGAAGACTTGTATGCTATCTGCCATATAATGTGAACCAGAGCTAGAGTGGGAACAATCTTCACTCACAGCTGCTTGTGTCCTCCACAAAGCTGTCTACCACACTTCCCAAGGTGCCTTTCTTTCCTGCTCCTGCTCTGTTAAAAGCAGCTACAGCTGAACCTTGTCACCATTTCTCACTTCAGGCACATCAGTTGTGCAGATTGTTCAATGCCTGCTGCAAGTCTGTAAGGCACAAGGTGTTCTCAAAAGGGAAGACAACTCCATGAGCAATAGTGTAGTCAAGAGGGTCTCTCTGCAGCACTTTGGTAATGTCCCAAAACTAAGGCCCACAAGGGAGTAAGGAAAAAGAAGAATCAGCCCCCAAATCCACCCAAGTCCTGTTTCCCCTATTTTATTTCTGACCCATTAAACTTCAGAGTGTACAGTGTAAACAGGATCAAAATTTTCCTTGCCTCAAAGACTGAACTGGGTTTTTGTGTCTCTTTTCCACTGAGTAAGAAAAGCTTTGGTTGTTGGAGATGCAGCTCAACAGACTTGAAGGCAAAAACAGTAAGGAGAATTTACATGCTTTCAACAGAAAGGCTGTTTCTGATTTAGAGACAGGAGGAGATTACGAGTTTAGAAGAAAAAATGAATCAGTAGCTTCTCACTGACAATATTTGCTTATTTTTTTTAGAGTGTTAACTCAGCTTACCTCTGTTACACATTTTGATTTCTTTTCCTATTCACTTCAAATATCAGCTGATTTCAAGACTTTATAGGTCAGGAAAGTGGAACTGATATAAAATCCTGCTACTGTATGCTGAGTATCAGAGACCTAAGAATTACTCAAGCTGTTTTTAGTTGTACTGCTGTTTTTAACTGTGCCTTTTTCCTTGTCTTTAATCTTTCCTATTCAAAATCAGAGTCTTGCTTTCCAAAAGAAATGGAAAACACATCTCAGTGTGATGGCAATAGATGCTGGAAAGGTGGAAAAAGAAAAAAAAGGACTCAAAATGTTTAATTTCTTATGAGATTAGATAATAAATACAGATAATTTTTCAATCACCCTAGCATAGTTTGAGATTCTATCTCTCTTCTTTGATGCTAGCTATCCCCTTTTTTTCTAGATTAGGAATCATATTGTTTCCATGGAGAAAGCCAACAAAACTGAGAATCAAAGACTTGTGAAAACATTTCCTAGACAATATATTTCATCATATTCATATCACATTTGATGACTTGCAGGGGGGTAGGAGACATGAAGAAAGGAGAAGCAAAGTTTATTTCAACATTCTTTCTTTTAACATTTTTCTCTCCCATCATTTATTATCTGTAGGGAGCAAGGCAAAGATAATATTACGAAGGTACTGGTAACTGTGAAACTGTGTAATTGTGAAAATGTACAGTGAAGAGCTAGCCTGGGAAAGAAAAAAATACTCTTCTTGGTAGTATCTTCCCATGATGTGGATAATTTCTTTGGATTGACACACAGAGAAGACTAATTAGAGATGTTTGCCCATTTTCTGTAGCTTAGTAACAGGCACTATAATTTAATATTTCTACAGAAAGAGATATTAAAAATGGCAACCATTAGAGTACTGCTAATCTCTTGGATGTGGGACCAATGGGACTATGTGAGCTTTACACACATACCCATCTATTTTGTGTGTGTGTGTATGTATATATGTACACACCCATCTAGGTACAATACACACATATCCATGTAGCTGTAATTTAAAAATCCACGGAAGATTGGAGAAGAAAGGAAGATGCTGCTATATGCATAAAATTCTCAAGTCACACGTATGATTTCAAGGCATCAGTATTAACTAATGGAGGAAAGAATCCCTAAGTCATCTTTAAAAACACCAGCTTTTGAAATCTTACCTGTAAACTGCCAGGACACGAGCCCATTGATCAGAGGTAAGAACAAACTCTGTGGTATGGAAACGTTCTATAGGTGGGAACTGCTTCTAGAAGTATTATATATATATAAATTTACTGAAATCAATTGATTTTAGGAAATATTTCACACCTGACTGAATTAGACCATAGCTGCCTATACAAATTCACTTTCATATAAGCCCTTTTAGTATACTCTAACTATGAATAATCCTTGCAAACAGTTTCACTTCTCTAATGTCATATATTTAACATGTGAAGACAGAAATAGGAGAAACATTCTTCTCATCATCACTTTTATTAACTAATGATTTGCCTAGTTATTTTGTGGATAATAGAAAAGAGGAATAACCAAATACATGAGTATTAGCCTCAAAAATAGTTAGAAAAGGTGAAGTATTAAATTATACTGTTCCAGTATAGTTTTTAACAAAGTGGAAAGGGAGTTGGGATTATGCTAAAGAGTATTACTTCTCACCTCCTAAGTGAGAATGCCCATTCCCATTTCTCCAGGAGCCTAACCTTTATTTAACCAATCAGTTATCCAGCAGGGACCTGCTTATGTCCTACTATACACTGTCAGACTCAGCAAGATTCCTTGAAAGTGAGCCAGTAAGAGAGAAGGAATCACACGCACTTTTAATGCTACAAAGGACATTGATATTCATAGTCCAGTAACTTTATGGCAAGCATAAACCTCTTGGAGGAAGAAAGAGTAACATATCTGAACATTATTTTCATTGGAATAATTTCAATTCCAACAAGACTAAAAAGTAAAAGGACATGAAATTTAACAAATTATTCCATTTGGGACAAAAGGCAGAGAATATACATGACTGAAATGACTGTCTTGAAAAAATGTCACAGAAGCATGCACTGAGTAATCCTGAAGGAGACTTTCAGGAGTTAACAAAGGTCAGCTAGTTATCTTAATCATTTTTTGCATAGAGTGCTGTACTTTATAGTCCAGAATTTTGGAGCCTGACGTCTCAGCAACCCTCTAAACAACTGTTACCACCATATTACAAGTGAATAAAAAGAGAAAAGCACCCCTGTTTGTACTGCCTGACTGTGCTGAGACCTGCTCCACCTAATTTCCACATGTACTGAGAGTGCCTGTCTCCACCTCAGCCAAACCTGAAATCTGCAGATGCTGACAAAATGAAAGGTCATTTTCATTTTCACGAGCTCTGCTCCTGCTGAGCTGCTACAAGACATCCTGATGCCTTGACCCCAACCCCTTCCCCAAACACTATTAGAGACCCCCTTCTAGAGCTCCACAATTATAGCTTGCTTATGGTGTATTCCATCAATAAAAGTCAATTGACTCACATTTCTAAGGTCATTTTAGACTACTCTGGCAGCAGTAAAGGTGATTTAAATGGATATTACATTGTCATTAACTTTAGGGCTATTTCCAATTGCCTGAGTGGCATCAAGAGACCTGAGTGTTACTGAGAAGCAGATTCCAAGGTTTCACCTCAGCAGGGGCTAACCTCCATCACCCTGGAGCTGCATGCTAGAATATTCATTCATCCGAAAATCATGAACACTGGTCTACAGAAGTGAATTAGATGGAGATCTGGGACAGGAGAGGGTTAGAGTCACCTCAGTAGTCCCAACTCCCTGCTGCAGCTTTGCTTGGAGTAGATTGGTTGGGGCAGTCACCATCCCAGTTGCCCCTCCCAGGGATTAGGGTACTCATCCCATGCCAGCCTCAATGCTATCCACATGACAGAACCAAGAGACAAACTATTGCAAACCCCATACCAAGAATAAAACCTTTTTGGTTTTATTTTATCTCCTGTAGTTTCATTTGACAGTACTTGAAAGCTTAATTATTTTGGAATTTTCAAGCCTTCAGAGTGGTCTGGGTCATTCGGTCAAATCTACATTTTCAACCACATGACATTAACTTTCTGTTGTTCTGCTACAGGCTACTGACTCACCAGTACTCTTACTCATCACTTCCAGTGCTCCAGTGCCTGATAACTCATGAAAAATTTAAATTTCCCCATTTGTCTAGAATGATGTTTGTCTGGAGTGAGTTTTCTGAAAGCACTGCAAGGACTGAGGAGCAAGAGTTTTGCTGAGAAGACAAAGGCTCTATGCACCTAAAATCTTTACACATTTTCTAAAAGTACCCACATCAAGTTATCTTTAAACAGGAAATGGATTTACACTTAATGTTTTGGTCGGTAGACCTAGAAAACTTCGACATATTCTGGCTTTAATATTCAGACATATTGGCCATATTCCATTGAAACAACCCAGCGAGGAGCAATACATGTGCCAAGACAGAATGCAAAAGACAGAATTATAAATGTATTTGTGCACCAAGTGCTCTTGTACATACATGGTATTTCTCATTCCCTTATCTTGGTGGCCTAATGGATCTCACCGTGGAATAAATAGCAAGGAATTGCTATTGTACAGTCTTGCCAAATGGAAGTCAAAGCACATTTTAAGCCCCATCAACACAATTACTCAAAGACTGAATAGGCAAGTGTAGCACTGAATGCCAAATAAAGGGACATAAACAAGAAGGATGGCCATTTTCAAGAACTGAACACCATGAAGTTGATAAAGTTGCAGACACAGAAATGAACTTAAATCAGTGCAGAATTCTATACTATCCTCCCACAAAAAAAACCCCTGCAAACAAACAAACAAAAAAACCCCTAAAAAACTTCAGAGTTACACTGAAGTTAAGTTACCCTTTGGTAGCAAATCAAGACTACTTACCATTCTTGGAGAGAATCACAGCCAAATATTCATGAAAGTAGGTGTTGATGTACAGTAGAAGGCTTGGAGTGTGTGCTGTGAGAAAGCTGAATGCAATATTCTCCTTGGACACAACAGCATCCACATAAATGGCAGAGCTTGAGGTGCTGGCATTCTTTGTGACAGGATAAGGTTCTTGGAAAGTATAGGTAACAGACGTGCTGGCTTCAAACAATGCAGAAACCTCTGAAAGCATATATAAACCAAAGGAATTATTTCAGCTTCTCCACTTTCAGATCTCCCAGGCAGGGATGGACAAGAACTGACTGCCTCAGGAGTGGAACACTGCAAAACACCCCTGATCCAGCTGACATCATCCTTCCTTCATCTGTAAGTGTGTTAACCAGTGTGTCCTTCCTTACAGATTGTTTGTCTGGCACAGGGAAAAACAGTGTATGGAGACATAAATTCAACTGTTTTAGTGATGGAATCAGAACTCCACAAGATGGAACAGCCCAAATGTCTGTCAGCCAAATAAATGCTTTGTTCACCATCTTCTGACAGTGACATGTAAGGCAATATTCTCTGTCTTGCCCCCACAATAGATTTGTTCTTTCCAGTCTCCTTCTTAAAGAAATTAATTATTAAAGTAAAACATTGACCAAAGACAGCGAGTAAGGGAAGCTCACTGGGGAACTCTGGGAACATCTAATGAGGAGAAACATCTACCTGTGCATCCTCAGCTCCGGAGAAGTCATGCATCTGTTTTTGTTAAACCCAACATAGTCTGACCATGAATGACACATGGTAACAACAGGTTTTTCTTCAGTGAAGTCAGGATGGGGACTCTGCAGTGAAGCAGTTTGACCTTTACAGCAGCATCTCCTAGTGGGTCACTGTGAGGGTATTTGAGATGTCTGTTGCAAGATCCGTGCCAAACCCTGAGCTTGGGTAAGTGAGCACAGCTCCAGGGACTGCAGCACAACTGTCCTGCTTCTGGCCAGCATGAGGGCAACTGCAGCAGCCAGGATGGGGCATGGCTGGCACCTGGAGTTTATTCTATACCACCCTACATCATTTTGGGGGATGGAGGAAGGGCTCTCTTCTGAGTCAGCCTGGTGTGGTGGTGGAGGGAGGTGTGAATTGTTTGCCTCTTTCTTGTAACCTTTACTGTTGCTGTTACTGTTTGGGGTTTTTAATCTCACTGCTGTTTCCAGTAAATTGTTCTTATATCAATTTATGGTCTTTACCTTTTGTGGAGGGAAGGGGGAGGCAGAGGGGAGAGGAGAGTGAGTGAGATCACTCCATGGTTTCAGGGGAAAGACTGAATTGGAGAATACCATTCCTAAACCATGACAACAGCTAAGCCAATTTACACCAGCAGGTGATGCAGCCCACTTAGCAAACCTGTTGCATTTTCAAGGTGGGGGACAGCCATGGAAATTAAGAATTCACACTGCACCTTGCTGTTACTGAGGAGTGATTTTGTTAGTTTGAAAAGCATGCTCTCTAAATTAGATGTTCCTTATTTGCCCTGCTTTTTTCTGGTGTTGACAGCATCCCCTATAAGCCACCAGAAAGGTTCAGTGAGGACACATTCACCAAGGACTGAGCCATGCAAATCAGTTTTCTCCTGAATGCTTCATGCTTATTTTAAAAATTTCTTAACGTTTGGATGGGTTGTCACAGGAATGGCAAAAAAAAACCATAAAAAGACTACCTCTTTTTGTCACATCAATGCTCTAAAACTTTGTAAAGAAAAGCTCTTAAGGATTTGTTAAGGTGAACAAAATAAGATGAGGTTTAAAAAACAAGCAAACTAAACATTCAGACATGGGCAAATACCTGCTATGAAAAATTTCAGCCCTATTTCCTAATGTCTGGGGATAGTTATCTGCAATGAAATACAGGAATCATAGTGAGATATAGTCGTAAACTTTACTAAGACCATTTTAATTTCTGAGGCCAACACTGAAGTCAACAAAAGGAGGTCTTAGAGCCTGCTTAAGATAAGCACTTAGTACCACTGAAGGGACAGCTGATAACAGAACATCTTGCAACAGGGGGACACCAAGATGACATGGGTAAAATGGTGCTGTAATTCGGTTATTGCACAAGCCACTGAAGTCCTGGGATCAAAGCTTGCTGCCTACCTTCCTTGCAGAAAGGTCCTTCATAGGCTGAGCTGGTACAATCACAGAAGTAACCATTATACTTCTCCACACATTTTCCTCCATTATGGCACAGGTTCCCATAGCTGCTGCAATGTCCTGGGCATCCAGGTTTAACACCAGGTGTCATTTTAGCTCTCTCCTCAAGGTCAAGTTTCTGTCCATTTAAATGCAGAGATCGAATGCATCCCAAAAAGCCCTTCTGTCTGGAAGCTGTTCCCCCTGAAAAAGAGAGAAAAAAGGATATGTGCTGATCGGTGAGTCTGCACAGTAATCAAAGCCATGAAGTTCAATCCTGAGGTACAAATATGAATCCACAAATTTAAAAAACTATTATATATCAATGTGCACAGTGGCAAAAGATGACAGAGGAACAGCCCTGGAAACTAAAGGTGTCTCTATTTTTATGAAAGGACTAGAAAGCTGTAGTGACACTTTCTTTTTATCATTCTTGTCTTTTTGGCTTATCTACTGCCCTGTCTGACATTCAAACTGCAAATTCATTTCGGAGAAAGATTAGCTTCTTTATCTTATGTCTGCATATCACCAAATACATGAGAAAACCAAACCAAAAATGTTGGAGTTTTGTTGTTTTTTTTCTATTTGTTGCCCTAATACAAACAACACCCTAGTTCCACCAGCAGGATGAGTCCAGATAGCAGGGGTGAATCCTGATCAGCACCAGGGCTGCTGGCTGGAGGGAGATGACTTCAGTCTGAATTTATGCATGACTGCCCAGCCTGATGTGTTGCATGTAAATGGTTGCTGTAGGCCTGAAACACGAGTTCAGTTCACAGATGTGTTATTTATTACAATGGTTAAACATAATTGCATTTCTTCCTGAAGACCAGACGTGTATGCAAGAGGGCAGTTCAGTCTCTACAAGATAACTAGCTTCATACCTGTCAAATGAAACTGCTAACAGTGGTACAATGAAGGCATTTTCCCTAAGAAGTAATCTCTGAGAATGATAATAATGATGATTGTTGAAGTTTTTTTACGAAAATATAACCATTTTTCTTATCATAGGCTCTTTTTTTTGGCAGTTGCCAATGTCTTGCTTTTGAAGATACTGCAATTTTGATTGCTGCTAGGAAATCTAATTCTGGTTCACGAGTTATCAGCATTTGCAGACTCTTAAAAGCTAGCTTTATTGGTGATTCTCCTGCAAAAGTAGTATGAAAGAAGTTATTATTCTTCTGTAGAAGTTGCCTCTATTTCAAAGCATACGATTTAAGAGATTACATCACTTGATAAGCCCTAGCAGAAAAGCACTTGTTTTTATCCATAAATTAATTAAAACAAGACTTCTGCAAACTAAAGAGAATGCAACAACAGTCTGAAAAGGAACCTCACTCAAGGCCTAGCATTCTATTACACCATTCTGCCACACTTTTCTTTCTGGAACACTAATAGCAGAAATACTGGATGTGATTTAGAGTAATTGAACTATAGATAGTATGCATGAGACACATTTATTTCATGCTCATTTTATGATGCCTTTCTCAGAGAAATAAATATTTTCAAGTTCCTCTTTAGCCAGCTATTTCTTTCAGGTGAGCAAATGTTAGCTCACTTATTTTAAAGACCCTCTGAGGACTAGAATCAAGCCTTCTGCATTTGCTGCACTGCACACACAATCCTTTTATTTGGAGATTTTGTTCCAAAACAAAACATACCATACAGAATTTTCAGTAAAGTCCATGTAAGTAGAAATGGGATTTTTCCCTTTAAGGCTACTGGTTACTCTGTTTTCTTTTGCACTGGAGGCCACCACAAATATTAGAAGGATGAATGACAGTTTCCTTGCCTCTCCTCTGCACACATACAAATCCCAGCTGTAACATATAAAAAATGAGTAAAAACTATTGCTAACTGTTCTAGGGATGTCATGTTTATTGCACTGCTCATATTCTTATTGCTCTCTAAAGCGCTTTGGAAAGCCATGTAAAGTTTCTCACTTTTCTATTTTCTGGAGAGTACAGAGCTTAACACAGACCAGCTGTATGATCCTAGACACACACAGTATTGATTAAGCAAATCTATTGCTTATTTTGGGCAGTTTTCTTCAATTGACTAGACCTAATCTTCATATACACTCCTGCAAAGCAGAGGAAAAACTGAAAACAAAGAAACAAAACTCTTCCCCAAATTGGGCTTTGCAGATTCTTCCAACTCTAAAAGAAGCCTGATGGACTAGACACTTTAATGAATGAGACCTAAATGTTTTATTCAGGAAAACAGATTTTAGGATAAGCCTAAGGACCATAAACACCAAGGTTAAGGATGTACTTTGCTGAGTGGAGGTAACAGTCAAATGAGCCATGCTGTTTTCAGCAAGGTGTTTATGCAGCTGAATTCTTCTGAGGAGCCTTTGGGAAAGGAGGAGAGAGTCTGAGAGGAGGGGGCAAAAAGCTCACAACTGAGCACTCAAAGCACAGCTTGGTGACACAATTGGCTAAATAATTAACATTCCAGCAATGAGTTGAGGATTTGCTTTAAAAGAAAACCAAAACAAAGGACATTTTGTTAGTAGAAACTGGATTAGGGAGGCTGAAAATAAGTATTAGGAACATCCTTGCTTTGTGATACAAAGAAAAGGGAAGGGCAGAGAAGTATAGGGATCATAATCAGGAGTAGGAAAACTTGTTGTGGTGTTCCTCAGAAGACCTTCAAGGCACACTTTTTAGTCTCAAGCTGAAAGATGTACAAAGCATACAGGATACACAAAGAGTTAGGCATTAATTCCTCTTCTTGGCCTCCTAAATACTCCAAGGTGTCTACAAATGCTTTTAAAACCAACAACAGTAAACAAGCCCCTTCTTTTCCTATCATTCCTTTTCTCTGTCTCCAGAGAAAGTCTCTCAGATGTTGACTTTCTCTGGGTTATGTTGCCCTTGGCCATACAACATACCCAGGAGATTCACCCAAGGATGCATTCCTTGCTCACTTGCTCCCAAGACAAAACCAGGAACCCAAACACTGAGCTTTGCTAATTTCCAAAACGTACCAACAAATAGCACAAAATATTCTGCCCAAATCTTTGTACATCAGATTAATTTCTCAGGATTTTTAGTTTGCTTCTCTGATGCTGCCAGTCTGAGTTCAAATCCTGTTCTCAAAGTGGTCTGGGAGGACGGTCTTTCCCATCCTCATGATGGAGCCCACGCCTTCACCAGTGGGGAAGACAGAGCTTCATCTCAGACTGTGCCACAAGATGACACAGCTACTCCAGGGCCACAGGGATAGCTGCACCACAAAACTGGGCCACACATTTTGAGTGCTGAAAACGACTGTCCATTGAAAGGATTGGGTTCTGCGTGCTCCTTCTGAGCATGGAATTTGTCGAATCGGCTCATTACTGGGCAGTTTGGTGCAGTTGATGTTGCTCAGCCTGCACATTTCTTCAGGGTTTGCTCCTTCTACTGCACTTTTTTCAAATTAACAGAAGAAACCTGGCCAGGTGCAAGGATATCCATGCTCTGACTGAGGATTATAATGCAGCCAGAAGCAGTTAGATACCCATGACCCACAAAAAGAAAGGGAGCAATGGTTTTCCAACTCCTTTAGGCTGCATTAAAATCCAAGCTTGTTTGAGTGTAGTGGCAATACAAAGTCATTTTTCTCTTCCACTTCACACACAGAGCTATCTCAGAAGCCTGCCACACACAGTCATTAAGGCTAGAAACCCCTTAATCACTGTCAGTATGCAGAATGCTGCAGAGACAAATATGCTGTGGATTATAGGGGGAGTAGGGAGTAATATAATGTGCTGCTGCTTCTTTCCTTTTTACAATGGTGTTTATACATTTATTTTTCAGATGGGTTAAAATTCTCTCTGCATGACTGAGGTATTAAATCAGTAGCTTTTTATTACAAGATTCGAATGAGACTTTCAGTAGAGACAAACTACATCACATCTGTGTATTGCTGGACTTCTGCCACCTTTCCCTGGAGCACCCGGGGACAAATAGGGCCAGAATCATGAGGCTGCCCAGGTTTCCAGCTCTTCTGACAGCTCTCAGGAAAACTTAGCAAGTCACAGGTAATTTTGGTCTTCAATATGGCAGAGTTAAGGGCTGAAAAGGCACTCCCAAACCCATTTGTTTTTCTGTCCCTTTTGTTCATGGTTCAGTAAAAGTGTGGATGGACAACAGAATGCAAATTATTTATTGCACAGTGAGAACTTTTCACCTCTTTCTGAAATAAATACCCACATCCTGGAGTTTATTGTAAACACTCACTACAATCAGAGTACAATCAGTTGGAAGTCACTGCTGGAATCAGCTGGTCCAACCTGTTCCTTACAGCACAGCTACATTCAGATGAGGTACGAATTCCCTTCTCCCCCAAAACCAAAGGAACCTTTTTTGGCAGAGCTGCTCCCCATCCAGTCAATTCCCAGCTTGTGGGGATGCTGATGCTGCTCTGTGGCAGGTGCAGGGCTTTGTGTTTGTCTTTGCAGACAAGGGCTCCTGTTGGCACATTGCTCTGGTGGGGTCCTTAACTACCATGGATTTTCATGACACAATTCATCAATTATGTCACTTTAAAACTACCATGCAATTCACACAGGTAACCTGTGGCTTTTGCTGAGGCTGAGCACCAAGCTTACAGGCAGATACTGCTTTTCAGATGTGAGATGGAAAGCAGTTGATATATGTGACATATCTAATCGATAACCTATGATAAACCCATCAGATTTGAGTCCTTTAGAAAGAAACAACCAAAAAATCACAAAAGTCTATTCAGTCACTAAATCTTTGATTTTCCTAACTGGAAACAGTGTGTTGGCTAAATTTCTCTGATTTTTCTAAGGTGCCTGGCAGCCCAAGCCTGCTGCCTCCAGGCCTGGCCTCCCACAGAACACGTTCTTAGGATCAACGCAGTATTTGAAAAACAAGTGATTAGCAGCATGCTTCATACCAGAAAACAGAAACCTTGCACTGTGACAGTCTTAAGCCTCCCTTCTGTGAGTTCTTCACTGAGCTCCTCTCCAGCTGAGTCTAGCAGAGATCATTTTAGGTATAAATCAACAGCTGTGTGAGAAGGACTCCTGACATTGATGCAGCCATATCTATTTATTTACAGATTAATTCTTTACATTCAGAGCCCAGTAATTACTGCACACATACACAATAAAAAGCTCAAATAAATATGCCGAAAGCTACTTAAGTATAAGGGTATGAATATAAAAGTAAACGTTCTTAAACTGCATTGACAGATTGAGGTTTGCTACAGCATTTCAGCTAAGTAAGGAGATCCATTTTAAGGAAGGAATCAGAAGTTACCTTAATGGCCCTGCATAAAAACAAATACAACCCACTCCATCACTGAGCAGATTATTCAGAAAGACAGCATTTGAATATAGAAAAGAGAGAATTCCCTTTGTAATCCATTATCGTATTATCAAATACAAACTAGTCCCAATCCAAGTTTCTTGTGCAAGGACGATAAGTAAACAAAATACATGCAGAGATTTTCTTCTTCCTCTTTTAATTTTCTTTTTTCTCCTTTGAAAAATCACTTTCAGATAAAACGCCTGTATTTGCATGGAGTATATTCATACTTCTCTCACTCATGGACTCTCTATCCAAATATGGGTTTTGGAAGGCGTGCTTGAAGTAACAGACTTTAAAGACCCTGCTGTCATCAGGTTTTGACCCAAAAACTTGTACAACAACTTTGTGACTTTTACAATGTGCCTAAAGAGAGAGGTCACATTTTTTAAAGCAATTTACACAGCCAGCGCTGCACATGAAGAGAGGTTGTCAGCTCTTTGGCAATAAATACATCTCAAGAGTTTGACCCCCAAAATACCATGAAGTATAGCATGGTTAAATTATGGTTAGTGCTTTGAGAGTAAAGGCAGTTGTTGGGGTTTACTTCATGTTGCCTATGCAGGAGCAGAAGAAGAGAAAGCAAAATCAAGCCACCACATGCAAGCTCAAGGGCGAGACAAGAGCATTCATCACCAAAGTGTACGAAATCCTGTCGGTATCTACAGGAACCCTTGGATTGTCCCTACCTACAAATAACTGGCTGTTGAGCTGCAGGCGGAAGTGTCCCTCAGCAGGGGCCTCCAGGACCTTCTTGGGGAGGTTGTCCACCTGCAGAGAAGTCTCCTTGAGGTTCCTCTCTGCCCGCACGTAGTGCCACTGGTTGTCATTCAGGGCTGTGGGAGACTGCACGGTGGCTGCTGTGGGGCCATTCCCAACATCTATGGAGAAGGTGATCTCCCTGGGGGCTGGAACAGAGGAACAGATGTGAAGAGGAAGTGAAGGTCTGAATTAAATCGTGGTTTTGACACCAAGAAATCTTACATAAATATAGGCTCCATTAACTTTTATGTCAGCAAATAGTACAGGATCATTTACCTCCCATCTCCCACACAGCAGCTTATCCATAAATTTAAGCCTGCAGCCTCACTGTTTGATCTCTGCTGTGATTATGCTTGGTTGTGGGCACCCATCTTTTTTTGCTATAACAATTACAGTGCTCTAGAAATGGCACTTCTCTTTTTGAAACGAAAGTGCCAAAGGCTGCACAAAAGTCACACAATGGTCCCAAAACATTTTGGACAAATAATGCTAAAACGGGAGAAAGGATGAAGATCTTTCCAACTAGATCTTTCAAAATGTAAGTATTTAACCACTACATAACCTGGCTGCATGTGGTATGAGAGAATCCTACAAGCATTTGTTTGCCTAAGCCTGAGCCAAGATGCACAAAAAAACTGATGAGCAAAACTAATTAACTGCTGATCCCAAACTAAAGCTGTATATGTAACACCCATCTAGAGATAATAAGGCTCCTAGGAACAGGACAATAATTGAAAAAAAATGCCATCCTGTTGTTTTTTGTTGAAAATCAAAAGGAGTTCACCCTGCTCTGCGGGAAGCCTGAAAGGGGCTAGAACTTTTTAACATTCTTGCTATTGATTATTTTCCTCTTCCTAAAATGCTAAATGCACCAGGAAGACCAAGACCCAGGTCCACACATCACACAAGCAGAAGGTTGTGGACTGAAAATTCCTAAAAACTTTGTTACTTCAAGCACAAAAAATTGGATAGGTCTGGTTTTGGAAGCTGCTTCTTAGATAGTTAAGATAGGAAATGCTCCATAGGAATAGACAAAGATCTATTCTGAGCCCCTGCATCTGCTAATAGGTCGTTTCCCTTTGAAGCAGCTGCTCGGTGGAGCTTCCTTGATACAAGGCCTTTAGGCTGCAAATTCCTTACGGCAGCAAGAAGCACAACAACAAACTACTGATGAGAAGCCTAAGTCCAAAAGATTTTTCCCAAACTTTTAAATAACTCATTTCTCTAGGACTACAGATATAACACACATCCAGAAGCTTTCACTGAACAATCCTCTTAGTTTACAGTATTTGTTCTGTTTGATGCCATTTTTACTTACATATCCCTGAGAATAAAATGCAGTACACTGAAGTACAACCAAATTGGACCTTGATGTGCAATTAACAGTAAATCACACCTCATTACCTCGTGATAATACACCATGACATTTACCACTGGTTTAATGAATCGAAGGGCCTTGGGGCCCTGTTTTATTAAATTTTATTTTGGGGTTATTATAAGCATATTATCAAATACCTAGCACTCAGTTTGTTTTCCCTAGGCTTGACAGAATTTGGAATACACATGTCATATTTCATGTCAAAGCCGCCGTACTCTTTTGTCATTAATAAATATTTGAAGTCATCACAACAGGAGTGAGGCAAAATCTCACTAATTAAATTCTGTGCTATTTTCCTTATACACTGAGTACCAGTTACACTGCACTCAGTTAATAGATTTTGAAGTACTCAAGATTCATTACAACTGTGACTAACTTATCTTGCATTAGTGTCCTGTCCTTCATAAACTCTCACCTCGTAGCTGTACCATACTCACTGAGTTCCTCTGATACACTAGGGCTGTATCAGACTGGGTATGTTACTGATATGGAAATAAAAGTAATCATCAGAATGGTTGCATTGAATTTTTCAACTTTCAACTAAAATTACAGCCTATAGGTACATCTAACCAGTAATTTTTTTCTCTAAAGAGCAAAAAACTAAGTATTGGTGTTGAAAAAATAAATTCACGCACTAGTTTGTTTAAGAAAGATAAATCTAGCCATAAAAAGATTAAATGTAATGACCAAGGCCATACAAGGAAACTCTGACAGGAGAGGTAGGTAAGTCTAGATAAAACAGTCTTTATGTCTCCATCTTATCATCTCCAGACACCTCCAGCCATCTCAAGATGGCAGGAAATATGTCCTTCCCAGTTCTCTGCATCTGTCAGACTGGGCAAATAGACCAAGATTTCTGAGCAGTGAAACTTACAGCTTATTTCAATCCGTATGAAGTCTTTAATCCCAAGGTTTTCCAGGAACACCCCGGACAGGGCGGTGGTTTTGAAGAAGAAGGAGATGTCCGCACTGACCTCGGCGTGGAGGGTGGGGAAGTGCAGGTAGGAGGCCTCCGTGTTGAAGGAAGCAGCATTCCAGAACTGCCCTGCAAACACAACCCCCTTCTCTATAGTTAATTGGCACAGGACAGCAGCTGCGAGCTGCATGTGGAAAGCCACCTTTCATCAGAGACATAGTTTTTTTTATAAAAAAAGAAAACAACAACAGCAACAAAAAAGGAACATTCTGTACCTATGGAAATTGAGAAGAGCTAGTACTCACTGTCTCCATAGCAACGCAAAGGGCCGATTTTCCAAGCAGCCTCAGAATTTGATCTGTTTGTGTCAGTGATCACAATCTGAGTTACAGGCAAATGGTCTTTGAAAGTAAGGAGGCCGGTATCATTTGTCCTGGATTTTAATACACAAACAGAAAGAGACAGATTAACCACAGACAAACCCCCCAGCATTCCTCATGCGAGGCAATATTTAAAAGACGCTTACTTAGAGATGAAAGATCTTTTGCAGAATTACCTGGAGGAATTATGACAAGTACACACTGTTTAAGATAAGCCTGTTCCCAAGGATGCTCTGTGTTCATATGCAACACTGACCACTGAAGACAGCACTTGGATACATGACAGGTAAACCTGCTTCAGCTGTGCAGAACAACTGTGAAGCTGAGGAAGAGCACTGCCATGCTGACTAATGGGCACTAAAGTAAACTGGGCTCTACTGGAGGCTCTACATCCTCAGCAGGATGTATTTACTGTGGATCAGGTCTAAGCCCAAGTCTGCATTTCTCTAAAGTTAGCTGGAGACAGATAAGGGTGTTTATGCCGGCTTTATGCTTTACCCCAGCAGCAAGAGGACAGGCGATGCCTGATCCAGCACGGTGCTGGCACAGGGAAGCCAGACAATTACTGATCCAACTTCAACATGGCTGGGACAAAACTGACCCTGAACACTGCAAAAGCAGCTGAATTGGCAGAGTGGGTTCGGGCTGAATCAATCCTTTGCACTGCATGCCAGTGGACATTTTGGGTCAGCAACTGACACACTGAAGGTGGATCTACTGCATTGTCAAACTTCTCATGTTTGGTTAGGTGGGCTTGTTCTTCAGCTGCAACTAACTTATGTATGGTGGCTAGAAAGGAAGAGAAAAGAAAGATGGACTTTTAAAGGATCATTGTTTTTATTCTGAGTCGGATGGACAAAAACTTGTCCTCAAAATGCAGAGTGATGTTTGATGGCAGGTCCTTCAGCCCACAGAGTGACTTTGGCTCTGGCAGGGTACACAGATGTGCATTCATCCCCCTGCACTCCATGAACTCAGCTGAGTCCCTCAGGCACCAACCCTGACCTTACCAGAGCAGAACTGCCCTTTTGAGATCTCTCCCTATCGATTGATAATAGAGAGGTGAGAGCTACTAAACCTCATCTCCACAGTGATGTGTTTTTTCTTCTCCTTTCCTCAAGGTTAAGGTTTGCTGTATATCGAGGCCCAAAAGCGTGGCAGAGCATCCTTCATGGAACCAAATCTCAAGAGTTTTGGAGGAAGGATCCCTACCTCATCATGGCCCAGCAAGCTGTGTGCAGGGTCTGGACTCAGCTCACCTTTCTGCTCACAGGTCAAAGACTACATCCTGCACATGGGGATGGCAACACATCCAAAATGCCAGTAATCCTGAATTTATACCCACTGCTCTTCCAGACAGGTGTGACACAATGCCTCAGGAAACAGGTATCGCTATCTGAGTGATAACACTGCCAAAGACTCTGACATTCCAGGCAGGATCCCAGACCTGCCCATGCCCTGCTTGCAATGCCAACTTCCATAAATGTACCTCTTGGTGTGGTTCCAGATATGGGAAGGGACACAGACTTCTAGCAAAGAAATAATAATCAGGACAAGCACTGCAGCTGCTGTCTGACACACAACCTCAAATGTTTGTTTGGCTAAGTGCTCTACTCTGAATAATGTTAGACAAAAATAGGAGTATTTTGATCTTTTTCACAAAGGCTGCATACATTGCATTTATTTTTCATTGCTTCTAATTGCATGCAGCACAGTTAATTGTCTCATAATGCCAAGGGGAAAAGGAGACGTACCCTCTCTGACGCTAACATTTTCTTCTTGCTCCAGTGGGTGTCTGACATGCAAATAATTACAGGCAAAGTGCAGCAAGATGAAATTCCCAGGCACGAGGCAGTGAGGCCTCCAGTACAGACTCAGGAGGAAAACTATCATGTATGACTCAAAGGTACATGGTCTCCAAATCTCTTCAAGGCAGACTCTCAGTATCACACTCCTTAGCTTATTGTATCAATACTTGAAAGTTAGCGTAACTACTCTTAACAGATTATGAAATTGCTGTGACAAAAACGAAATTATTTGAGTATTTCTTAGGAAGATAATTAAATAAGGTATTCCAGTTGCTGGGAGGAAGAAGAGTAGGCAGAATGAAGGAAAGAAAGGCAGAAAGATGCATAGTAATAGGACATAAAATATTCAATATACACTTGAGTAACTAAGCTTTCTTTTTTAAAATAAAATTTTTCAACAATTACAAAATATTTAGGGAGGTTTCCTGCCAATTTATTTAAATTTAAAAAATAGTGCACTCTTTTTACTGGCTATGATCAGCATTAAAATAAAAATCAGTACCTTTCTACAGCTAGCATTCAAAATATCTACAAAAACCCATGAAATGGTGACATTTTAAAGATATCTATTCCACATCTCTGAAAACTGCATTGCTTATTAGATATTCTGCTGTATTGCATGAAGTTCTTTTATATCAGATTTTATGACTGAATTTTTACTACTTATATGCTGGTGTCACAGTGAACTTTAGTAGCATAGCTCAAGTGTGAGAGAGAAATATATTCTAGAATTAATAAAAATCTTCACTTCTTTGTTAATGCCTTGAAAACTCAATCAAGCTTCTCTTCAAACTCAAACAGCACATTTTATGCATTTTATTCTCTCACACATGGAAAAAAACCCTCATATAATGATATGTATTTTCATACAAGCAGACACTGAAATAAAACCTTTCAGAAAACATTCTGTCCTTCAGAGAACATGTCAGTGTGAGGAAAAACATCTCTATTGTTACAGTTCATTATTATTATTTCACAGTAGGAAATCAAGTTTTTGGTGAAAGATCAACACCTAAGCTATTTCAGCTAAGAAATGCAGAAAACAGAGTGGAAGACATTGTGAGTATTTCAAATTCCTGGTATTCCTTAAACTGAACTTATTTCAGACTCCATTTCTTACAAAGCACCACAATTCCTCTTCTCTATGTGGTACACCATGGCAGCCTCTCAAATACAATGTATTATTCCTGAGAGAGGAGCAAAAGAGCTTCATGTACCTGTACAAAACCTTTCTGGTGGCACTGCTGTGGCACTACAAAATACAAATATACCAGGGTTTGGAAAAAACATTTGAAATTTTGCCTGAAGGGGGCTTGGGGATCACTTTTCATGTACTACACTTTTCAAATAAAATTACTATTTTCTGATAAAAAGCATCTGCACTCTGATGTGCAAATACATGATTTTGCCTTTTAAACAAAAGCAAAACCCTGTTAGATTAATTACTTTTGTATTTGTTCCCAGAGTTCCTTTTTACTTATATGTATTTTAATTTAGCAGTTCACATACACTTAAAACCAGATTATATTTGCTTTTCCACAACTGCTTCTCAGGTTAGCCAAAACCACTACTTTATTTCTCCGTAATGGGTTTCTCATTGCACTCCATGTCTACTTCCAACCAAGCACACCCCTTGTAAGTAAAGTCCTGATTTCACAATGATCAAGACAGGTTTTATTACTTTCCTGAAAAGAATTCTCTGCTCACAGAAAATGGTATGAATAAATTAATAGGTTTGGGAAGTTGACCTCCTGCTTACCTGACTTGGCACTCAATTTGGCAAAAAATCAGACGAAAATCTGAATGTTTTGAGGGTGGAAACAACCCTCAACAAACAGATGTTTCTCTGAGCTCTTTGCATAAAGGATAGTGTAAATTTGTCCTTTCCACAAGCAAAACCCAATCCAAACAAATCCAATAATGTCCTTTAAATTAAATCACTGAAAATTCTTTGTTTATGGGTATTAAATACAGTTGGATGTCATTTGTTTATCCATGTCTGAAGATTAATGCCTACATCTACCCAAAGGACTTCCTCACTAAGTTATGAGGCAAGTCACACATCAAGCAAATGCTCTACATACGGACCAATTTAAAAAAGACAAAAATAATTTGCTACTAAAGGTGACAGTGCAGCAGCTGGATACTTCAAGGTGTAGTAAAGGTAGACTCACCTGTAAACAACAAATAACTATTTTGATGATAACATTATGAAACTATTTTTCTTCTTCCAGGCTACTACAAAAAGTATGCTCAACAAACCCTCGCTCTGTGGTGTCCTAACTGTGCGAGCCATCATAAATTGCTAATCTCTAGGTGGCCATTTCTGTATTTTTTGTAACAGATGGTAGAACAGTGGTGCCATTAAATATAATTTATTCTCGTACGATCCCCTGTTGGTATGTTTTTCTCTTGCACATTAATGGAAACTCTGGCGGGATCTGAGCCTCAGTAGCTCAGACATTCAGCACAGGTTTTCAGGAATCCCGTACATTTGGGGAAAAGAATACTATCATCAGCAGATGGCAAGGAAGCACAGAAGGAATGGGCCCGTGACACAGGCTTCCATCAGGAAAAGTTTTGAGGCCTGTGCAGGACATATCATTAATAATCCAAAGGAATACATTCGAATTGCTATTTTGCCCATGGGCCGTATCCAAAAATACTTTACTGGGTAAAATAATGTACAGTCACGATAAAGTAAAAAACATCAGCGCAAGGGGACATACCTAACAGTTGAAGGCAAGATGCAGCGCCTGTATTTGGCTGAATTAGAGATACAGAGTTTGGTAATTAGAGTAATGAACTGATTCTTGCCACCTCAGGGAGCTGCCACAGTCAGCTCTCTGCAGGCAGCTCTTCTCGGTTGTTGACAAACGCAGTCATGACAGGCAGGAGTCCAGGACAACTCTGTACAGCCCAGGTCACCTCTGGCAGGGGTTATTTATCAGCTCATGGGCTCTCTGGACTTGCCTGCACTGCTTCTCGGGTTATGGATTCAGCGTGGGATAGTGGCTGAACAAACAAAACCTGTCAAGTCTGGGCTCATCAGGGTTTCTCTGCCCTGCTCTCCTCAACCCTTCCAGTTTTAGCATCCTGGCTCTGCCATAGCTTAGTACAGATATAGCTCATCCAAGCAAGGCTTCATTCACTTCCACTTGGCTTTGCTCCTCCTCAAACTAGGCTCGATATACTCATTATACATCTGGGAGACAAAGTGGGTCGGACAAAACTATCCACCCTCTATTTTGTTTCCCTTCTTATCATGTCCTGTGGTTTTCCTTATTCTTTTAGTGCCCAAAGCCACGATACAGAGGTGAACTTTGGAAATGTCAAGACTCAAAGGTTTAGTTCCCCAGTGAAGAAGACTGTTCTGGAAGACAAAAGAGGAGGATACTCCTCCAGTTTGAATAATAAGACTGTAGAATAGAAATAAAAGATGGCCAATCAGCTAATTTTTGGAACCAACACTGTCCACCACACTTTGCTGAGATGCCTGAGCTTCTTGTACAAATGAGTTCCAAAGATACCTCTCTTTCTATACAAAATAAAAAGTTCTCCCAATTCACAAGGTTTTTGTGAATACAGTCAGCATGGTTTGGTTTGATGACTGGCTTCAGTCAGGGTTTGCATTTGAAGTGGAAAATGGATTCTAGACAGAGATCAAAGTAGCAAAAAGACTTCAGGACAGTCATATGTCACCTCAGCATGAAAGAGTTTCCTCCCATTTAAATGCAAGTTTTGATGAGTAGCAAGACCTTAATTGCCAAGGCAAGAGAATTTGGGTTGAGATGAAAGACAGCCTGGGAGAGGTATTTGTAGATTGAAAAGATCTCATGATAACACTATCCTGTCAGTATTTCAATAATGCTTTATTCTTTAGGTCAGTTTAACACATTCGTTTGAAACAGAGTATATACTTTGAAAGACAATCACTAATATGTCTCATTTATATATATCTTGTCCCAACACTTAAATATTGTCCATGTGGGGAAAGGAAAAGAAACAAAAATAAAACATTTTCTGAACTAGGTTTAGCTTCAGCTTGAAGCCACTGGATTTTTATGAATGTTCCCACCCACTAGCAAGTGCTTTCAGCAGTCAGAAATCTTTTGTTTGTTTGTTTGTTTGGTTGGTTGGTTTTTTTTGCCAGCATGCGGGGGGGGCATGTTTTACACCTTTTCAGATCCCTTGCTTGGGCCAACAAAAAGGGTGCAGTAGCAGGTGCCTCTGCTCCCTCATCAGAGATCCCCTATTCTCCAGAAAATACCATGAAAATGCTCCATTATTCTGAAGTGAGATTTTGCTGTCATCATACTGTGGAGTTTGGAAGCATGATGAGGAGCCATATGGAAAAAGATACTTACCAGCACAATGCTTTATTAAAAACAAAGGTGAAAAATACAAAAGCATTCCCCATCTAGAATGCTTAATTATACATCCCTGTTCATCTGGCAAGGGGGACTAACTTGATGTCAAGTAAGAGCCCAAAAATAGCAGCTGGCTCAGGTGTCTGCTCAGATATCATTTAAAAGTCAGCATGCCTAGAAGTGCATATTGTGTGCTGCCAAACACCTGGCTCAGGACTTTGTCAGGTCTGCTTTCCATTGTTTATCATTTCTTTTGCTGCTCTGAGAAATTAGTAGCTTCTTCTGCACCCAAGATTTAGTCTAGGGCAAGCAAATTAAAGCAAAATCTTAGGACTGTCTCCTCTTCAGGAGGATGCTTCAGCTGTTCTGGAGAGCTCCTACCTTGGAGCAGCATGATTTATCTAAAAGGAGCAAAAATGATTTTCTGGTTTTCCACTCTGCAGCACCCATTTTATTTCATGCTGAGGCAAATAAATGCATCTACTGCTACCTTGCTTCTTCCACTATAATGTATAGCAGGTTAAAGTCACAGTTCAGATCTCAGCAGGTTTCAGATTCGAATGCTCGTTATATATCAGGAGGTCAGTGTTCTAGCAGGGAAACACAAAAGCAATCTTCAAGAGGCATGAAATTTCTTATGTTTAGAAACTCTTCATAAAGGTCAGGGGGTTTTTAGCTTTTATAAAGGCAACCTCCAGTTTAGAATACTACCAAAGTAAAAATTTCTCATGGATTAAAAACCTAAGCAACTGAATCCCCAAACCAACAAACAGTAGGGAGTTTAGTGGAGGTAACTTGTAAGCATATTCTGTTATTATCATGAAATTAGGAGAAACAAGTAGCTCTCTGAGCTGCTAAGCTAATGATGCATGATTTTCAACATCTTTCTCCCATGAGGGTTTTCCAAAATCTAATAAAAGTGTACGCTTCCTTAAGTTCCTTCTTGTGGGCTTTAATTGGCTTTTTCCCCTCAGCCTGGCATAAATTTTCACAGAATGTGTAATTTGTAATACTTTTGAGACTTCTCTGTCCAAGATGTTTGAAATGTGTCTGCTTGTTCAAAATCATTGGGGGTGTGTGCGGGGAAATGGAGATAAACACCCACAGCATAACTTGTTTAGGTCTCATTTCCTGAGGAGACTCAGCTGAAATATTATAAAACTGCATTTAGCTTTCACCTTGCTTTGGTTTGTACGACCTGGTGCTGCAGTGCCCTGCAGTCTAAGACTGCAACCCCAGTGTCTGCCAGAATAACAACCTGCTCTGCTTGAGCAGTGAAAAATGGAATGGGGATTATGAAAAGAGCCAAGCACCAGTAAAAACAGATGCTCCTGATGCTCATGTGCAAACCCCGTCAAAAGCGCATCTGATAACCAAACATTATAGAAAAGACAGATTAACATGCACAGCCAGGCTATTCAAAACAAATCATATTCATAGCCAGTATTTACATAAACATCTTCCTGAAGAAATCCCCTTACAGTTATAATTTTTGAAAGTGAATAGTGACTCCAGGAACATAAAGGGTCCAAGCAAATAATCACACTGTCTAGAAATCGAGCAACCAAAAAAGCCCAACACTCACAGTGACAAGTAATTTCTGATTTTTATTTTTTTTATGTTTTAAGACCCCTTGCCATTCCTTTCTACTCATTTTAAGTGAAGGTTTCACAGGGCTAATTCAGACAGTGTTTCAAACACAGCAGCCTATGACAGCAAGACATTTCTTGTCTACTTCCATTATTCATAATTTCTGAACTGCTCGAGGTTAAAATATCTTTTTTCAGATAAAGGGCAGCAGATCCTATCAGTGAGTGGTCTAGAAGGGAGAGTGAGCGAGCAGAATTTTCACATGTGTGTTCCGTGTTTCAAACTGTACTTGTAACAACACTCATTTGGCATTTCGGTCCCCTCAAACACAGCTGGAAAGTTCACCAACCAGCTCTGGGTGGCTGGAGTGTCTCTGGAAGTGCAGAGAATGACAGAAGATTCTGAGGTGGCCTTCCCAAATTCATGCAGCATCAGAGCACAACAAAGGTCAGAACCCAAGGAAGGCTTTAAATATTCATGCTATGACTCCAAAATTTCCTATAGAGACTGAACCAAAACCTACAGAAGCCAAACAATTCCTCCCATAGACCTTAAAAAGCTTGAGATTCAATGTAAAACTAAGTTAAGGCACATTATACTGTTTCATAAGAAGAATACGAGACTTTTTAGCAGTACATATTTTTTGTTTAGCTGTATCTGAATTTTGCTGTCTAGGCCTCAATTTTCTGCTCTGAGGCACACCTATGAACCAAGTTCCTAGAGCCTTTATTCATGCAATGCTCCAGTTGAATCAATCAAAACTTTTAAACAAATAAAATTACTGGATTTGGCATTCAACAAGAAAGATTTTTTTGAAGACCACCCATCCCAGCAACCTGCTTCAACCAGATGCCTTTGGCTCAAAAAAGAAATTTAAGTTGAAATCGGGGTCCAAATTATAGTTTCATTTTCATTCTTATCAGATTATACTCAAGCCATTCAAGCTTCCTGAACTCTGAAGCAGGAAAGACTTAAGCCTCCTTGCCCCACTTCCTGTCCCACCTCTTCACACAGACACTGCCATACACATGTTAAAATTGTTACCATTCTTCTCTATCTGCGTCACAGTTGCAAAAATATCTCATATCCAGACAACTTTCTTCCAATCCACATGCACACTGTTGAATGCCCGGAACAGATCCTCCCCAGTAAAGATGCTTTTCATTGGCACGGCCAACCCACCAAGCAAATGGGATTCCATCTGGATGAAAGGGAAAAAGGGGGGAAAAAAGAGAAAAGAGAAAAAGAGAGAGAAAGAGAATTCGATAAGCAAACATAATTCTCTCGGGAATGGAAAAGAGAATGGAGGTGGACATGTTAGACAATACTGAAAGAAAAGATGCAAACCTGCAAAGTAACAGACCCCAAACTTTGCCCCAGGTTCCATTTTATGGAACTCGTGTTGAGAAAGCAGCAGTTTTGTTGTAAACTCATTTGGTTGGAGAAGCAGCTGTTCCCCCTTGGGGCTCCTGTGCCAGTTGCTCACGAGAACCTTGGTGCCTTTCAGCTGCAGGGATTTTGGGATGGAGAACCCAACACCACTGCCTGCACCAGCTGTGTGCAGGGGGTTTGGTGTGACACTGGGGGCAGAGCTGGTCACTGAAGGAGACTGAAAACAATTCTGCAGCCACGACTCACACTGCACACATTGGACTGCACCACACAGCACTGGACAAGGACCTCTTGTAGGGTCAATGGTTTTGCAGGAGCCTCTAGCCCTTGATCAGGATTTCTTCCTTAAGAGTCAGATACAGAGAACAAAAATCTACAGAAATAACACACTAACTGATCTATTACTATGAACATAACACAGTTCCTCTCAAAACTTAGACCAACGTTTCTATTGGTTTCTCAGGGAGCAAGACTAGGAATTTTAATGTGTTCTCCATGGGTGGAATTTGCAAATTCAAAGCTCCATAAGATATTAAAACAGGTAGGGCATAAGTGGGAAAAAATATTCCCCTGCTTGGGAATCAATTTATCTCTGTGAAGCTATTTTCTATCTACAGGAGCTTTAAGATCTATGTATTTATATAAACCGAGACAGTTTTTTGTTCAAATTTCAGAATCCATTATGTATCAAGCTTTAAGTAATAGTCAGATAGAGTAAGCAGAATCTGATGTAATGAAATTCACAGATTAACATTTTCTAAGACTGACTTTGTCTTCCAGCTCAGATAACTTTTTCATTGACTCCTTAATCCTTAAATCAAGAAATGTAATCAGTTATACATACAGGTAGATGGCAAAATTTAACAAAATTGACATATCAAGACTTTTTGATCAAAGGAGCTTGGAAAAATAAACTGCATGGCTAATGGAGAAAGATGCATCAATTTATTCTTATGCTTTACTAACATTATTAGTAGGGAGTATTTCTCATTACACAAGGCAAGAAAATCTAAATTATGAAATGCAATCAAGGTTAACTGTAGAGTGTGAGGGACTAATTAAAATGAGTTTTAGAATCACTTGGCAAAATTAATTCATGTTTATTTTTCTTCTAAGCTTAGACTGCTGAACTGTAAATTCATGAAAAAAGGAAAATAAAAATAGGAAGAGCAACTCCATTCTCATGACACCAACAATTAAGACATGACGAATTTGACCAATACCCAGCGGTACTCATTAGAAAAACACAATCCAAGTACATCTAAGGATTCATCTCACAAAAATGTACACATTCATTTTAGGTCTCATATTATTGTCATCACATTTGTACTTTCTTTTCTATTCAGCTGATTTTCTTGCAGAAGTTGATTGCTGCAGCCAGTGAAATAGTTCCATACTATATTATTGGGAAATTACTCAGTAAAGCCTGGAATAGTAATGTTAATTGAATAAAAGGGTGATTTGTCTAGGAGTAGAAATAGATATTATACAGAAGTGCTTAATCTAATTTTAAAAGTGCCCATTCTGGAAAAAAATGTTTAGATAAAGATAAATTCTTCAGGCCAACAGCAAATAATGGTGTTCATTAATCAAATACAATCTGTGTCAGTTTCCTTTGGCAGAAGTCATTATATACTTAAACATAACAGTGAAATAAGCAATCCTTCACGTGTATTACGAATACGTAATTTTCTGATGTCTTTTTCAGATCTGTTGTTATTTGTTTTATTGAGCAATACCAAGCAAACACATGCACATTCAGATTTATGGTATAGGCTCGGGAAGTGGTAGAAGTACCACAGTTTGAGTCATTTACAACTAAATTAAATACAGTGCTAAAAAATAGAGCATTCAACATTATAAGGAACAATCTTAGATTGTCAAGGGAACAGGCTATAAAAAACCAGTGTCTTTTTCAAAATTCTATTTATGAGGCAGAGTTCTGCCACCCTTTACTCAAGATGAGTTGATTTTTCTCACTAACTAGTCCCCTAGAAATCATTTATAGTATTAGGGGAAATTATACCCTGATTCTTCAAAACTCTTTCCCACATGCTTAGTTTTTAACACATGAGAAATCAGAGCGTTTCAGCAAAGCTCTTACAAATCTACAGTATTTTATCAACACCTGCAGAGTTTTGGAATTCTGAAACTTTTATTGTATGTCATATAGCTGTAATGTTGAAGTAAAGTAATGCTTCACAAACAAAGCCAATCAATCTGAGTTCTTTCCAAAAAGTTTACACCATTATACCTTGGCAGAGCTGGAGGATGTCTTGCACAGAGACTGAGTTTGGCCAACTTGTGTTGATAAAGATTCTTTATTCAAAGTCTGTAGATTTGTTGCAGTATCTTCACTTCTGTAATCACGGTATTACAATTTTTTCAAAGCATTATCAACTCTCCACCACCTCAAAATGAATTAATTTCCCTTCTGTGATGAAGCCACAGACCAAATCAATGACATTAAGCATGGACTTAAAATGACCCCTTATGGTAACATAAGCCAGTAGAGTTCTCCTTAAATATTTCTAAGCTAAAAGTCCATTAATAAGAAGTGCTACTAATTCTTCACTATGTGCTTATAATGTTCATAGCAATGCATTATTTAGGAAAAAGGTTGTTAAAAGCCTACTGCACAATTAAAAGTATTCTTTTCCATGTACTTTTTCTATTTATAATAGAAAAAAAAATCCCCGCTAAGAAAAAATTTTTAAGGTTGTCTTTGAACTCTGTGCTATGGTTTTGAAGGAGAACATGTGTGAAAAAATATCCCAAACCAGGCAAAATAAACAAGTCCCAAGTGAATAAATTCACCAATAACAGAACAGTGACCACTTTCTTTCCAGTGATTTCCTTCTGCACTGCTTAAGCTGCCTTTGGAAGGTTTCAATTTTGGTGACATAATCTTCAAAAATGCAATTTTTTTGTTGTATTTCCTGCAGAGAACAGTGTGACAGTGATATGCTGTCTGGAAGCCTCTACAAACAGCTGTGGTATTTACACCACTGGTTTTTTACCATAATTTAATATAGTATTATAATCAATATAATGTAAGCATAATATAATACTATAAAATAATAAAATATTATAATTATAATTAATTATAAAAAAATAGAAAATAACTGAGCAGGCAGACCAAATTTTTTATCAAACTGAGTACTTCTTTATGCTGTCAGGCACAGACTGTAGAAGGTATGGCTGGTACATATATCCTGAAAGGAAAGTATAAGGGATGACATCTTCTGTGGATTCTCTACTGGCCTATTCAACAGCTGGGTGTGTCCATCCAAAGAGCCACGTACCACTGGAAATCCTGACAGACACAATCCTGCAGCACATGGACAAGAGCTCAGTCTGAGTCCATCCAGCAGGGCAGGGAGGGTCAGGCTGCTCCCTGCTGCCGATTCTCCAGCAGATTTCCCATTCCTGCTGCACCCCTGTGCTCATTTCAGCTGCTCACTGGCAGCTCCTGCATGGAGCCTGCCTCAGCAGCAGCCTGGCTGCCCCAAGAGCACAACAGACACGGGGAACTGGTTCCCTGTGATCCCTGGAGACACAGACTGGGATCAAATCCACCTGCACTGCCTGTCTGCCTCTTCTCGGGATGAGAATGGCTGAACACGTATTTGGGTGTCCTTCTGTTGGGTTACACCATGGGTGTTATAGAAGAGCAGGCCTGAATCCCTACAAAAGCATCTTCCCTAGGCCCGGTGGTAACCATGGAAACACTTCCAGGTCACCTGAGATGGGCTAGAAAAGAGGACCATGGGTCAGTGACCTTCCTGACCAATGGCCCGGGAAGATTGTGGTTAGTGACCTTATATGGGATTATTTACACCTTCCCATAATAGGTAATATCTAGGGAATGCTCCAGGTGACTGGGTGAAATCCTGGGGTTTGATCTTCCTGTTTATATGAGGTTCTATCCTGTTTGTGCACTGGTATTTAGGTAACCTGAGCTGCACAATAAATATCTTTGCACTTCTCCATCTGGCATGCAAAGTCCTTGCCCAGTGTGAATGCTGCATCCTTCCACCAGCTTACAAAAAAATAGCTGTCGTCTTAAATCTCCCTCCTCCTGACAGTTCTCCCATTTTCTGTATTAGGAGGCATTGGCAGTTGTAGCAATACAAGTTATTTTCAAAGGTTTAGGCTTGCTCATGTTTTAAATGGAATTTTTCCAAAAATTATTTGCACAGGCACTCAGAAGCTGAAGGAGAGGCAGAAGCAGCATATTCCAACAGCATTTATACACATTGTACACATACCACTGTGTGTATAAATTCCAAGCAACTTCTGTGGACTCAGTTTGCCTTTATTTAGGCAGAAAGTCTTAGTACTGACTTTTATGTTTATACAGCGTGAGTTAAAACAAAGCCATGCATTTTTAAAAGTATTATATTTAAAATATTTGCCAAGATTTGTCTGCATGATTTGTCAGTTTGTTCTTGCTATGGCAACAAACAAAAATCTAATTATGGAAACATAGCAAGATAAATTGGATCCTGTATTAAAATCTTGTATTGTATAAACCGAAAGTCTGACACGGCACTTAAATACCCCTAAGAGAGTCAAGGTTTTTGGGGTACCCAAGTTACTGAAACAGGTCAGTTAAAGGTTTTTTGCACCCCTACATGAGGGAAATTTATTTGCCTTTGTCTGTTGAAACACTGAAAGCATACTGTATTCAAACAACATTCTCTTGGTGATCTTAATGTTCATTTTTTTCCTCCAAATTCAAACCAAGTTAAGCAGAACTGAATTTGTAAAATCGTACATCTATACATTTTACTACTGCAAATGTAAATTAATTTACATCTATACTTTTTTCTCTTAAAAGGAAAGATTCACATATCAAGAGGCAGTGAAAATTAGGAAAATACTGATTGTAGAATTGCATAGAGCAATCAAAGCCAATTCTTTGAAACCCACTCAAAACCATAAAATACCTGTTTGCACTAACCACCTCAACAATATCAAATCCTGCAAATGGCCCACCTGATACATTGAACAATATGTGAAACAAGCAGTTAGCAGATTTTTTTTCATACATGTGTCTGTATACACACACACACACTTATGAGGCAATTTCAACCTGAATAACTAAATTCAGAGGCTAATCCAAAGTACAAATTATCATCTCAGATAATCATTTTTTAGAAGGCTCTTGAAGAAATGGAGAAAGCAGTAAGAGAGTGAGAAGGGAAAACTGACTCAATATTTTTGCAAGGGTTTACCAAGATCTTGTTTGCCCATGCTTGATTTTTTTTCCCATCATAACACTTTTATAACCTTTTATATTGGAATTTTTAACATTAAATTGACATGAAAACAAATTATTCCCACTTGGCCTTTCAACAGGGAAAAAAAAATAGAATTTTGATAAATTAAAAAAAAAAAAAAAAAACTATTTAAAATAATTCCAAAAAAAAAAAAAAAAAAAGAAGGACGAACTGGAGAAATATTCCACACTTAGTTGAAAACACATAATTAATACCTTCTTAGAGGCTGTTTGTTCAGTGAAGAAATCTGTGCTATTAATGACTCAGAATGTGTATTGGTTCAAACAACAACTCCCACCACTGGGAAAATAAACTAGTACCACAAAGTGGGGTGAGCTCAGGCTGTGCTGCCTTAACCAGGACCTGCTGCCCGTTCTCTGAAGTGGATGTTGAGATTTAACAGTGAAAATGTTGCTTTTTGGTTTACAACCCTTGGCGAGGGTCTCTGGCTCTGCCCCCACCCTGTGGAAGCAACACCCACCCCCGAGATGGCAGGCTCTCTGCACCTCACAAACATGCCTGCTTTTAAGTCAAGATCGGGTTACCTTGATAAAAAATAATGTAATATGGACCAGGAAAAAATGAGAATCCCCAATGACATGGTTCCTTCAAACATTATTTACTCTGTGAGCCACCAGGGCACCCAGTTGGGTTTTTACCACACTACTCTGCTTCCATGTTTTATACCTGTCTCCTCTTTTTTCAGTACAGCCATAATGACTGTCTAAAACTTCCTTTACCTAAAACCTTCCCCATGCCAATTGAACCAGTTTTATAGTCCTTTTTCTTTCTTAAAACCATAACCCCCATACCACTGCCCTAATTTTCAGAGTGAGAAACATGGTTGTGTTGGAAATCACAGGTGGTCAAACACTGCAGCAAGACAGTCCCTTTTTGTATGGAGTGCCAGGCAGCATCACCAAGAATCTCACTGAATTTGATTAAAATCTCTGGTCAGGTTTTGTCATTGCTCAAGTCAGCTATCCAAAAGTGAAGTAGTCCTACTGATGCCAGTGGAACTACCCACTGGGCAAGATGACAAAGTTTGCTCCTCATTCTAAAATTACTTTGTTAAGTGTGGTTAGGAAAAGGGGAAAAGAGGCAGTACTTTGCTGACGTTTTGTTTCTTGTTATACAGCTTTGCTGCCAACGTGCACTGCTTTCACAGAGTCCCAGGCTGAAGTAATTGCTTTAAAAAACAAAAACAAAAAAAACCACCACGTAGTAGCATTTTTCTGCTTCTCTTAAGCAGAGAAACCGCTCTCTCTCTGGAGCAGCTGTTATCACAGTGTATTCTTCTTGAGTTGTTGAAATATTCTCATGGATGAGAATGGGCAGAAAGAAGGTAAATAAACACGGACCTTTGCTTCTTCTACATTTAACAGGAGCCTAATGAGCCGAACTGCTGAGCTGCAATGACAGAGTTAATGCCATTGCACATTCACAGTGCCTCAGCAAAAGCAAAATCATCATCAAGCCTTTGAGAGACAGAATTTAGGATGAGAATAAGGATTTCAAACCCAAACACTTTTAGATGCTGAGGAACATTAAATCTACATCCAAACTAAGATTTTATGCCTCATGAATGTCCCTGTTGAAGTCCTAAGAAGGCTGAAAATATTATGAGTACTTGTATTCTCCCCTGCCAGCCCAGGCTGGGTTGTTTTCTCAATAAATTTCTGGCCAAGTGACAAGTTTCCTGGAAGATGCAAGTGGGACTCCAGCCAACAGCAGAAACTATGTGAACAGCTGAAGGCAGGCAGGTTGGAAAGGAAAAGCAACAACAAACAAACTACCCATAGAAGATTACAGCTTTTAGGGACAAAAGACAAAACAGGAAATGGCAGCCTTGAATCCTCAGCAGTTTTGCTGAAGATGCACTGGATATCCTACCCTGCTGAAACAAAAAAATGATCTCATTTCCTTTATTTTCTGCATTCCAGCTCACCTTCACTTCAAAACTGTCCCTCTTGCTTTCAACTCCTTTTCCTCTTTCTCATTCCCCTTTTCTTTTCCGATTTTCTCTGTTTAGCCTAAATCCTCCAGGTAAGTTCAGATAAACAAGCCTGACACTGCCTTAACAGATAAGCCTGTGACATTGATGCATGTCCTGCCACATCCTTACTCTGTACTGGGACCAGAAACCCATCAGTGCCCTGGATTCAATTGCAAGTGAGTAATGACCATGGTTAAGCCACAGTGGGCTCCAACACTACCCTGCCTGGGCCAGAGGAGCATCCTGCTCTGCAGATGTCTGGACTTGTCGTAGGTACAGCCAGTAGGAATAATGGCAATAAGATGAACCCATCATTTCCTGCTCAACCAGCTTTTACATCTTCATTCTCATCCTCAGTGCCAGCATCCTCTCACCCATTTCCACGGGAACACCACCTCCTGAGGTGGCTCAGTACAGTGCCCAGGAAATGGTCTTTCATTCTTAATCAGCTCTTCTGCAGAAGTACAAAAATGGTTAGTGAGAATAAATAGTAGCGAGTGCTGAATTAATAGATTAATAAAGAGAAGATAAACCAGATTATGTAATTCCAGTTCTTGTGAAAGTGCTATGGGACTCTGAATGATCACATGGGATTTTGGGCTTCTCTGCACCTGCACTCCTCAGTGGCTCTCTCGGGCCTGAGGCAGATGACAGGAGTGCCATTTGCAGCCACTCTGTAGTCAGACAGTGACACAGCCCACTCTCTCTGTCCTACTGAAATCTTACCCACGTTATCTCATGAGCTAACTGGTCGAGGTGCCCACATGGAATGGAGGAAAGCATGGAAGAGATGAGTGAGTTCATAAGTTTGGACACATCATATGCTCTTCAGAGCTTTCTTTTTAAAGCATTTTATAATGGATGTGAAAGGGCCACAGGGAAAGGAGAGCACTGAACTAATGCACCTTATAAAATACTGCAAGGTGAGAGTAGTAGTTTATCACAGCCGTTTTTGTTCTTAAATGCTATTTAAGTTTTCATAGATGAAAGCACTTTCAGAGCCTAGAAATAAGATTGCAGAGGACAGAGGGGAATAGTTGAAGCATCAATGACTATGAATGGTGCATCAAACCATAAACCAACCATTTCACCACAAGAAAACTTAGTATTCAACTATTATTCATGGAAACATTGAAGTGAGAAAATTTTTACAGAACAGCAGAATTACATTATAAGCAACTGTCCCAGAAAGACTTCCAGGAAGAAACACTTTGTAGCTCATTCATTTACGATTATTTTCCAGAAATAATAAAGGACAGATCCCAGCAACCTGTATAGAAGCATCCAGCTCCAGTGAAATCGGGGTAGCCGTGATGATTTGCACTCACTGAGCACCAGGCTGGTTACAGGAACACAGAACAGCTGAGGCTGGAGAGGATCTCTGCAGACAATTTAGTCCAGCCTCCTGCTTCTAAATGTTCTGAACCACATTCAGGATGTGGTAAGAATTCCTTTAGAAAAACTCTGTGGCTGTTACTGGGTCAGGCAAAGCACCATCTGCAGGTATGCAGCAAGTGATATATACAGGCCTGAAGGATCTATTTTTAAAGGGGATAAAAAAGAAAAATTAGTTATATATTTGATTCATTTACTCTTGAATTATCCACTGAGACAGCTCAAACACTTGGGATGGGGCGTGGATGAAGAGTAACAGACCTTAACTGCAGCACTTTGCACCTCATGCACTCCACGTGGTGCAAGGATGGAGTTCCCAGCTCTGCACAGCTCCCAGGCTCAGGTGCTCTCACCTGCCTACCAGCCTCAGCCTTTCACCAAACCCAAAAAACCTCAGGGCTACAGCCTGACCTAATGGTGGTCTGAAAGTCGGGGTGTAACTCAGAGCAGGTTGCTCGTTCATGGACACAAGCCAGCTGGAGCAAAGCTGAGTTGAATTATACAAAGATTAATCCAACTCTTGCTAGAACTCATGGACAGTTGGCTGGGTTATGCCCACAATGAAATGCAACTTGATAAACTAGAAAAAGAAAATAGATAAAATGGGGACATTTGGGACATTTAATAGGAGACTGGATGAGTTACAGAGAAACATGCTGTGGAAAGCAATCTTTGCTTGGTCCTCTGGGAGAAACTACATACACTAATAACAGTTCTTCTCCCCTCCTTTATTTTGAAAAGTGTCTGAGTAAAAATGGAATTACCTTACTCAACAGAACTGTTTCCTGTATATGCAGTTTTAACTACCAGCATTAATAATGAGAAAAGGATCCTTATTATTAGGTTTTTTTACCCCTGCTCACATTGCACCAATACAGTCACTAACAGCTCAAATGGACTGTCTTCAGATTTGAGAACCCTCCACAAAAGACAGATTAATTTTGTTCCCATTGCACTTGCAATGGCAGCTTCTAGGAATGATAAAATCGAGATTCAAGTACAGAGAATCTTTATTAGCACTATTGAATCGTGAAGCAATGAGAACACACCTTGTCCTTCAGCTCCCAGGTTAATACAGCACAGCTGAGAGTTAGAGACTAACATCTATTTACGTGGGGTGAATCTGACCAGAAAGTCACTAGGACAATGTAATTTCCACAGTGTGCCTTTTTGGAGTGCAGCCACTGACTGGTTCCTGTAAGTGGCTGATAGTAACTACTGAATTTCATGGCTCAGATTGATCTTAAAGAAATCAGAAAATATCATCAGTAAATATGCTGGATATCTGAACTGGAGTAAAAATAGAAAAACAGTCTTAATAGAACATAATTGAGAAGAGATAATAACATATTGCTGAGCACTTTGAAGCTGCAATCCCTAATTAAATAAATTAGCGGATTTTCTTAAAACTGATAGTAGCACACTCAAGATATTATTGGGATGGTGTTTCTGCTTTAGAAAGACACCTTTGGAAAATGAGATCACATCTCAAGTTCCTCCTCTCAAGTTTCCTGTAATATTACTTGGGTAAATGAGCATCTTGGGTGAGAGGGAAGTCCAGTGCCTCTCTCCATGCAGATGTAGATAAAAAGCCCTAAGTTTGGGGGTTTTGTTTCTTTTGCTTTGGTTTTGGATTTTTGGTTGGTTGGTTTTTCTGTTGGTGTGGGGTTTCTTTTTGCTTTGTTTGGGTTTTTTGTTGTTTTTTGTTTGTTTGTTTGTTTTTTAATGGTAAAAAAAGCTCTAAAGTCCCTGGCAAGAGCATGCAATATAGCTGCTGTCTTCTACAAGACAGGCATTGTAAACAACCACAAAATGACACCAACATCCAGAAGAGAGTTTAGAGACTAGTATAGGCACATTTCTGAGCCTCACACCAATTATGAGCCAGCAAGGCAGCTTGGACAGAGTATAAACCACACTCTAAGCCTCTCCTCCTACCCTTTTGTCACATCCCTACTGAACTGAAATCTACAGGGCCAGTTGAACTGGATTGTTTCTTTTTTGTTCTCAAGCATGTCAGCTGGCAAAAGACAACACTGAGTTGTACTTCCTATGATCATAAAGTCCAGCACAGCAGTGCAGAAAGTCTGGTTTTAAGCTTTATAAAAAAACCACCAACAAAAAACCAACCAACCAACCAAAAAAATGAAGAAAACCCCCCAATAACTTGTCGAACTGCATTCCAGTATCTCTGAGAGCCATTACTGCAACTCATTAAACTTCTTTATAGCCTGATGTGTTACAACACATTACAGAGCAATGGTAAATAAATAACTGCTGATTTGACACTGCTTTCAACTGCAGAGCAATTCTGCTTTCCTCAATGTTACAATTAATGTCAGCAGTTAATGCCTTAAGTGGTGGAATCAGAAACTCAGCTACGATAAACACATGCAGTCAGATTTCAGCTTAAGGATAATACCCAAACTGCAGCATGGAGTTAGTTCAGCTGTCCCTGTCTCAGGCTGCAATTACAGTTCTGTTGGTCAGAGCAGCAGGGGCACCATTTGTCATCCTAAGGAAGGCTGGAGTGCTGTGAAATTGGGCACTTTGGAAAAATGCAGCTGTAGCAGAACATATGTATAGGCAAGACCATGAAATGAACTGGCTCCAAGCCAGCACGTAAAGAGAAAAACAAGAGAATGTAAATGAAAAAAAATCATAAAACACTGTACTCAAAAGATGCTTCTATTGATATATCCTGACCAGCCTTAAAGGTCAGGATGACAACAATCTGTCTTCTCTGTGGAATTGCTTAATCAATTTGCAGCTCTTTTTTTCTTCACCCTGTTAGCAACAGGTTTACATCTTTCAAATAGCTCTTCTATTTTTTTCTGTTTAATTGGTCCCAGGTTCCTGTATATCTCTCTGTACGGCTGTAACAAACATGGGTGTGTATTTACATTCCTGCACAGACTGAAATGGATAGAATATGAACTGCTCAGCTCTGCTCTGTAGCTCTACTGTCACTAACAGAGTTTATTATCCAGCTGCAGACAGTTTTCTGCTCCTGGAGCTGAAGGAAGAGCTGAGCTGTACTTTAGCACTGCAGTGAATACTGGAATGGGCAGAGGCTGCAGAAGAATGACAACCATGCATCCATGAGAAGCTCTAGTCCTTCCTCCCTCTCTCAAAGCTGAACAGGCCTATGTGTCTTCTGTTTTTAAGGATGAGAGAAAGAACCAGCACTGGAGCCATTCTGTCAATCTACAAGCATCACAAAGTGAGAATCAAGATCTTTACACAAAAGATAACTCTCTGCCATAGGCCTTTCATCACAGCTGATGAGACAAACCCTTCTGTGTGGGCTGCAGCAAGGCTGTGAATCAAAAGTCCATGAGATCGTCACATCCATCGTTATCTTTCCTTCCAGCAGTAAGGCTCCTTCATTGAGTGTTCTTTCCTCTAGCCTGGTATAACTTCCTACAGATCCTGTCAGCTCCTGGCTTGAAGAGATGCACGCATCTCTGTCGGGTAGTGGTGGTTGGGTGGGAACAATACAGCTGAGGCAGGTGAGTTTTTCTCTCAGTGGTGTAGGATTTTGACAAGGTATATCTTATACATGGGATTAGAGTTCTCTAAACTCACGCAAAAAGTAACAGGGATCCATTGCTTCCATTTAACTGCCTACATCCTTTACCTGCTTCCTTTCCTAGACATGGAGCCCCAGGGGCACAGGCATCAGGGAAAATGAAGTCATGGACAAGATCAGACCCAAGCCTCATACTTAAAATATGCCCCTGAGGGGCAAACTTCTTTTAAAAATATATGAGAGCCCCTCCCTCCAACCTCTTCTCTCTATACATATGCTGCATGCATATGTACACCTCCATAATGGAAGTTTTTCTATGCAGATTTGTGTTAAGAAATTAATAAATACAAGTTACACACTTATGGCTGTAACACACTTGAAGGATTTTCTCCCATCTGAAGAGCAGAACAAATGCAAAGGCAAATATTACCCTGATGCATGCTTCATTACAGAACAGACTGCAGAAACAAGCAGCAATAGGCAATCTCCTGCAAAGAAAAGTGATAACTTCCCTCTTCTTACTCAGTGTTTTTTTTCTTCCCTCAATCAAATAGCATTTAGCAATGTTGATGTTGTGCCGTGTATTTTCTTCCACCCACAGGCAACTGGCCAAGGTAAGGTGCATTTGCCCAGAGGTTTAGGTAAGAGGTATCCGTATGATGCTGTAAATTCAGATAAAGAAAACTGATGTCTATAAAGGAAGCCACCCTCTAGCACAGGAAGAAATGCATTTGTCTGAATTTAGGCTTCTTTTCTCTTCCACACTGTGAGTAAAAGTTTTAACCATAAAGCTTTGATTTTAAATGGAATACATAAATGTCTCCCAAACAGCTGTCCTACTTAGCACTACTATGTAAACATCTGTTCACATTCCCCCATGCAAATAAGAACATCAGCTTGCAAGTCTCTTAGACTCAGATTAGTCTTTATCAAGTCCTCCCAGAAAACACGGGGGTGGAGGCCAACGACTGTGTGAAGTGGGAGGAAAGGAAATTCTTGAGCTTTTTTTGGAGAATTGATCCTTGGAGAAAAGATGGATGATGGAGAATACAAAAAAAAAACCTAACTACATGCAAAGAAACAGCATTTTTCAGTGTGTTTGCTTTAATGGAAGTTTCCATTCCCGTCTCTTTGTGGTGGTTTCGTACTTCATCATATATTTTAACAGCTTGTTTTACAATTGGACTTAATGTCAAATTTTTATCCTTCTTTATTCAAAGCATCCTTTGAAAGTGCCAGGGTCCCAGACCTGCTCCTGCTGAACTAAATGGGATTCTTGACATTGAGGTGAATGGAAACAGGACTGGGATGGCTGTACGCCTCATTAGATACACGATTCCATAGCACCCTCTAAAATTCTGCTGAACTCTTCCTTTCAAGCAAATAAAGCTGGTAAACTCAGAGGCCATGAAATGTCACTATTACATTCCAACACTTAAACCGAGGTACCTGATGAATTAGCCATCTTCTTGCCAGGCATCTTAGAAAACTGCAGCCCCTGAGGGATTTCCCCTGGCCGTTACCACTTATTGCAAAGTCAAAGAGAGAAAGCTAAGGTTATTGTTTTGCCTGTGGAATCAAAATATGCTGAGAGTGCACGTTATTCCCCAGACTTAGAGGTTTATTGCATTTCTAATTCACACCTAAGGTCACCATATGTCAAGTGAGTATGCATTCTGCTACCATGGCTACTGCCATCATTTTAACTCTAATGCTAAATAGTTCTAGATTGGAACAATACTGTCTTGGAAACAGCGCAATTTAATGCTTATAGCAGAAGACTGGTCTTCTGATTAAAGATGGAAAATTAAATGTTCTGGTTCTACTCTTGTATTTGTCAAAATCGTACAAGTGATTTAATCACTCTGAACCTTCATTTTCATATCAGAAAGTCAAAGAACTAACGGGCCTGAACAACAAGAGTAAACAAAGCTAGTACAGCAACAACTGCATCTTCTCCATTGAGAAAAGCTAATAAATTAATCAGTCTTTGATCAAATTTCATTCAGCGTTTAAAAATACAATGTGAGGTTTGAAATCTGTTACTTGTGTCCTGACAGGATCGCACCACGGTGGAGATGCTTCCCTTTGCATAATGCATTAATGCGAATTTGACCACACAATTGTCATTCCTTGTCATTTAAGCAGTCTTACAGTTAAGCAGCCATAATTGTCCTTTGGGTGTTATCTTAAATACATTAAAAAAGAAATTGAATGCTTTCACCACATTATAGCTGGGACACTTTTTCAAAGCTAATTTCTATGTCTGTGAATTATTCATAATACACTTCAAACAGGCTCTTCTGGATAAGGTAATTGACCTTGTCTGCATGAAGCACCTACTACCTTGCCTTGGGATAATTTAATCTATGATGTGGTCCATTATTCAAAGGTAATGTCTTTTCATTAGGTTAGGCAATATATTATCACTCAACTAGTCACCTAATTCTGCATTTAGCGTATTCAAGTTTTCACTTTTTTTGTCATAGGTTACACTCATCATAGCAATATCTCACATTTAAGTAGCAGGGTGTAACAGTAAGACAGCATTCTTTTGATAAATGGAAGCAGGACTTTGAGGACTCTAATTTCAAGATTTACTTGTGCATTTTAAACATCAGTTGGCTTTGTGTCTTCCATGGGTGAAAGCAGCAAAGGGTATCTATTCAGTAGGAACTAGTGTAAGGTCAAAACACAAGTACAACTAATGGACCAGGTGGCAGAAGTTACGTAAATTCACATACTGTTCTGTGGAAGCAATTAAGTGCTGATGAAACATATGCTAAATCACACGTATGACACATATATAACACCTCCACAGTTTTATTCTGCAGTGTGGAGAAACCCCAGGTTGGTCTGCCATGTGAGGAAGCAATCTGAATCACTGCACCCTTCCCTGTCACAGACTATTGTTAGGACTCAATTCCCTGCTACATTTGCATGTGCATGGTGTGAAATCTCTGAGAGAGAAAGCTGAGCACCCAGCTCTCTCCTTCGCTCCAACTACTTTGAACCACTTTAGCAGAATAAAGCATCTCCCAATCTTTTGTAGTCAGTCACTGACAAAGTCCTCCTGCATGAGTAAACCCTTGAGTGGCACAGTGATCTGGAGGAGCTCCTGCATCAATCCCTCTCCTGGCTCCAGCAAATGGCCAGAGATGGTATTCTAATTTATACTGCACCACTCCAGTAACCAGGCTTAAAGATGCTTCTCCACCCCTCTCTACTTCAGTATTGCAGGGTGCACCTCTGCAAGAACAGAGTGCTGGCTTTTTCAGTCTATCGGTGCTGAAGTGTTTAGATGCTGATTGCAAATACTGCATTAACAAGCTATGGATGAAGTCATCAGCTCCTCTAAATATCTGAATTTTTAAAATGTTTCTGTGTTTTGTAGTTTGTTTTATACTAAAGTGGAATTTAATGAAAGGTGTAATAACTAAGGAGTTAATCCACCATCTTACTTGCCTAAATCAGTATAAATATACTGAATCCAGTGGATCTGATCCTGCATATCTTTGAGCTTTCTACTTTTTTAGTTGAATCATTCGTTACTGTAGCTTCTCTCAAGCTGTCCATTAATAGAATGTTATGATTATGTTAGCTATTCAAAGCTTTTTAATCATGTTATATAAACACAGTTCAGTCTATGAATTGTTTATCTTGATTAGATATTGTTTGAGTATTCACTTAACATTATGAAGCATTGCTTTAGAGCAGAAATAAAGGCAAGGTTGTCAAAGACTTCAAGGTGTTAGAGTGAACATTTACTCTGGAGGTCATTGGCTGAATTCCTATCTGGATGAATATTCAAGAACAATCTGGTCATGCCTTGGAAAATTTCTGCAAAGACAAAAATCTCAGTATCATTGTCCAGCATGATATAAAAAAAAAAAAATTAAGAAAATTATCAAATTGAAACTGAAATTAGAAGTAGAACAGGAGTGAAATAGCTGATATTTATAATTTTCCATCAGCTAAAACAAACTAGCCAAGGGAAGCATTGTTCCAAGCAATATTACCTGTAACTGGCCTGACTGCTAGATCATATTTCACAATGGTCGAGTGCCTTCCATTGTGCAACCACAGTTGTGTACTGCACATTGATGGCTCCTGTCGCTATAATATGGTTATGTTTACCCATTAGTTTCTGCTTTTGTGCCACAACCCAGCAACTATGATATTACAACTGTTCTAATGGTCTGTTTCACTTTGTTCATTTACCTATTAATTTTGGCAATGGCATATTTCATGGAACATAAATTTCATCCTCTGAAAACACGACAACCTGTAGTACAATATGGTCAGACAGATTCTGGAGCTTTGTACGGAAGTAAAATGAACTGTCCAGGGTGGCATTTTGGAAAGAACATACCTCCCTCTGGAGGCATCGGTTGTGTCTGAGGTGATTACTTCAGCACTAACAGGATGTAATTATTCACTCAGTAAAATTCTGCCTCTATTTAGTAGGTACTTCTAATGTTCTGCAGGTTTGACTAGTGGCCCTAGAATGGCTCACAGAGGCAGTAAACAAAATGCAACACGATCTCTTTGTCTGAGTCCAGAACACAAGTGTGCACTGGGGGGGAAGCGACCTAGAAAGCTGCCACTGCTTTGAACGTGGAGGCTCTGGGAAACAGGACCCCAAAGCAGGACCTAAGAAAATGCTCATTGCAGGAGAACCCTTCCCAGTTTGACAGCAGATAATTAGAGGGGCAAAACAAATGAATCAAACAAAGCCAGAGAAAAAGCCAAAGGGAGCTGAAATGGAGCCTAGAAGACAACTTTAGAAGACAACTTGTCCTAGAATGCCATCCTCTGCTGTTACCTTAGCATTCAGTCATACAGATTTCCCTCTGAGAAACAGCCCCTAAACTTCTGCCATGCCCCAAAGTAGTTTCATGTGGATAAAATCTGAGACTTTGAAATCACAGTGACAATGGGAGGCAAACAAATGCTAATGTACAGAAAGCCTTTAGCTCAAAGGGGAAAAGAGTAACCAACACTACTTTGTCTTGCACCAGGCCTGACAATATCCATGTAGCCCAAACAGTGAACTGTAGCCAAATGCCACTCTTCTTTTCCTCCTAAAAGGAGGAAAGAATATTTACACATATCTACATAAATATGCAAACACATACTTTCCCAAAAAGAGAGAACTCCATCTGTATGAATACATAACTTTATGAACTCTACTGACTATTTGAATCATCAGATGAAGGAAAAGTTAGTATTTAAAACAAACATATCATGAAATTGTTGTTACTCTTTTTTTCAGATCCACTTTTCAGATCTCTGGTCATTTTGTGAAACAGTCCATCATAGGCTTGGACTCATGAGTAAAACAAACATGTCAGACCTGAACTAGGTTCAGTAACACAAAACAGAGAAAAAGAACAGCCAGGAATCATCACCTTTTTCCTTCCTACCAACCAATGTCACTATGAACATTTTGACCACATTGAATGAGAGCCTGAACAAAAGGAAGTAAAAAAACGGCTACTGATTGCAGTCTAAATTACTGAGAGCACTTTTCATGTGCTATTAATGTTAATACACTGAAATCACTACATGTTATAAATTAGACATGTCACTCTGAACTTTTTGGGGAAATGGAAGATTTTGGAAAAGGTAGACATGGAACTAAGCATCCTGGATAAAAAAAAAGTCAGCACATGAAGACAGGGATTGAATCTTGCACAACAGCAATGGTCCAAAGATCTATGAAAGACTAGTGGGTAGTGATGAAGTTCAATCAAGTTTAGGATGTACGTTTGGTTTAAGTTTTTGTTCCTATCTTGTAAGGAGACAGACATTTTTGTATCTGGCATGGTGAAAAAATATGCACATCTGTATCTCATCTTAGCCTAAATTAAGATTTCCTTCTAGCACTAGGACACATGGAGTGGGTCTCTCTCTATTGATTCTAGGAGGCTTTAGATATTAATCAGAACCTGGTTTTCTAGGGAAATGAGACATTGACACATGCTACATGAATGTTTGTGCACAACTGTGTCTATTGCTCGAGTAACTCAGGAACCCACTGGCCAATTGCAGGAACTTTTGACTGACAAATATGTTCCTACAGGTTCCATGTACTGCCTGAGCATAAAACAGGCACTAGTGCTAGGAGAGATCCTCCTGGTACTCAGCCTAAGCGAAGGTTGCAATGCATTTTCATTCCTCTGTATATATTAAAAATCCACACAGAAGCTCAACACTAAACCACAAAACCAAAGGGGAAATAGCAACATTTATTACTCCAACAGCCACAGTGCAAAACCACAGCTTTCTCCTGTTGTCTGGCTGAATACACCAAAAATCCCATTATACCCCACCTGAATACACCATCACTTTCCTTGCAGTTTGGTAGGTCCATAAAAACTCAGAGGATCACATCTTCCTGCTAAATCACCATAAATGTGGTGACACAAAACCAAATGTACCTCTAAGGGATGACATGTTTTTTCTTCCACTAGTAGCACAAGGGCAAGGCACAAGAGATACCCACAGAGAGCTCACACCTGGAGTCCAAGATGTCAGAGGTGTTCAGCTGAGAGGAAACACTATTATGGTGCTTTTTTTGTGGCTACAAGAACTTGGCCACTGGTTTTAGAGGGGTGCATTTAAATTGATCTAAAGGCCCACACCAGTTTCAGGCAAAATTTGTGTCAGTTGCAGCCTGATGCCTGAATTTTCTTCTCTGCTAAACAAGAAAGCTACCTTTAGAGGGGAACTGCATAGATTAATTGGTTAACCTTTCTAAATGCTAATGTTAAAAAAAAAAAAAAAAAAAAGTTTTCTTC
>VZRO01000218.1:946374-993735 GCA_013397915.1 Daphoenositta chrysoptera
CGCTTCTGAATTGTGCTCTTGAGAGTAAAGGAAGAAGGCTCTTGACGTTGTTTTGAGTCCTGGACAGTTCAAGTGGGAATACAGGCCTTGGCTAAGCCAGTCTGAGTCTTTCTCTTGTCAAAAGGACTTGGAAAAGATTCAGGCTCAAAAGCTTTTTCATTTTTGTTCTCAATCTTTTGGGCCAAGCAGATAACAAAAAAGCTTCTCTGAAGAAGGTTTTAAAAGGGTTATTTTCTTTCAGGTCACCACATCTTTCTAGCTACTTGTCAAGTGTCAGTCAGATCTGCTCCTCTCCAGATCAGTCCACATTTGGGGGGATGTAAACAATTCTAAATTGCTTTTAGATGCTTCTTGTGAGTGGAAGAAGTACACAACTTTTTTTCCGTAGTCTCTGGAGACATTTTACTGACGTATGTTTGCTTATCCTCTACATTTTGGGGTGTTATTTTTACAAAAGAAAGTAACAGGCACTTAGAAGAGCTACTTTTATGCCCCCATTAACACCAGATAGCTCATGTAAGAGTATTTAGTTTAATGTTTTGCTTAGGGAAGTTTTTTGTTCCCTTGTTGTTTGAATACCAAGTACTGTCAAAATGCTGTCTTCAGCTGATTCTCGTAGTTTCTTTTCTCCTGTCTCTGCCTTCACACTTTCAAACATGAAAGTAAATTTTCCACAGGCTATCTTCCAACTGCAATGGGGGTAAAAATTCTGGACTTCAGATTTACAAGCAATGAATCTGAGCACTAACCTAATTATTCAGAGTAAAAACCTGTCTTTTTTTACCATAGAGTTGCATTTTCTTTTCTCCTAATTATTTATATAATTAAGTTATGATTAAGATAATTTTGTGTATAGCTTCCTAACAGCTTTGTTTTCTTGGACAGGTCAAACCAATTAAAACAAAATCTAAGCATAGGGGTTCCTTCCCATCTGATTTTCTGCAAGTGCCTTGTCATGTAACTAACTTCTTCCCTATAAAAGGGTTCAAATGAGCTGAAACCACACATAAAATGGAGAGATTACAGTCCTAAAATGCTTTTTTATCCTCAAAAATTCTGTAAATAGCAATGAAAATTAATACTTCTATTTACTAATGCCACTCATGTGGCATCTTGGTAGAGGAGGTCAGATGAGAACTCTTCCATGGCTGTGATTTACATCTTCTCTTCTGCAAAATCAGAAAACACCACTCTCTGCACTGGCCCAAATTTGACAGACAAATTAGTTTAATGTCAGTAAGACAATCTGAGTCTAATGGAGGCCAAGATGCTCAAAGTAGGACAGCCAAAAGAAGCAGACAAATGGAAGTGTGATGGGAACACACTCCCTGCTGAGGCTGTAATGAGGGAGGAGGCACACTTTTCTGCTCAGGCAGCAGTCCTGCTTTCTTCCTTGAATGGAGGACAGGTTGCTGTCATAGCTAATGAACCTCTAATGTAATAAACCATGGATTAGCTGTTTGTTTCTAATCACCATTATTTATTTATTGTTGACAATATGCTGAGTCCTGTGAATTAAAAAAAAAAAAAAAAGATACAGACTATTACTGCTCATGATTTAGGGAATGCTGGCTGGAATAGCTTGAAAGAATTCTGTCATTCTTCCCTTCTTCGAACTGTGTGTATGAATAGTTTATGCAACTGGTTCTCTCAAGCCAGAGGTATCATTAAGACGTGTTTGGTTCTGCCACACATGTGCTTCATAAAATTATCCACTTCCAAACTCTTACCTGGACTGCAGAATTCCCTGAACTCAACATTTTGGCATTACTGAGCTGTGAGCACTTACACTATCCCATAGGTTTCACAGGTTGAACAACAGATATCATCGACTTTACTCCAAACAAGAAGTTCTTTGGGATCAAAAGTCCCAAACCAACAGATTGCAGAGGTCAAGTAAACATCTTGCAACATCAGTTCACAGCACTGACTTCCTTATAGCAGCACCAATAATAGTGCATACAATGAATTCCAGAACCTGGGCTCAAAATATGTTGTCTAGATTTACATTTCATTTACCTGTCCTATGTGCCTTCATTAATATCCCTGGTCAAGGTTCCTGTATACTGGAAAAGATAATTTCCTTGTCAGTTAAACACAGTAGATCTATTTAGTTTGGACTGAGAAATTTGTTTTCTATGTAAAACTTCTCAAATGAAATGAAATTTGGCAAAATAAAATAAAAGTATAATTCTAAAATTGCTCCTTAGACTTACAAAAATAAATTCATCCAAGGAAGGGGAAAAAAACCCAAACACACAACAAAAAAGCAACAGGAATGTGCAGTGACAGCAGAACTATGAAGGATGTATTCCACAGAAGAGAACAGGAGTTACCCATACAAGCTCTCTCCTCACTACTCCATCAGTCCTCACTTTGAGAAGTGTTTTTTTAAATTCAGCTGACACATTGTGTCTGAAGCAAACACAGATAATGGTGCTCCAGTGTTCACAGGAGCCATCCCAGGAGACTCCTGCCCTGCTGGTGTCACTCCAGAATGGTGTCAGGTACCATTATGAGCCTGCCCTCTCCCGCAGCAGGTTTCAAGGAGGGAACATGCTTTCCTTCCACTGGGTTAGAAGCCATCCCATGTATGTCTGAGCAAGGATTTATTCCCATTTTTTCCCCATCATTTAGCCTCTTGGCTGCGTTTCGATCTCAGAGAAACACAACAGGACTGGATGAGAAGTAAAGGCAGCAAGGAGCTGCCACTCCTTGCTTGGCAGCTACAGCACACTGCACCTCCCTGCTGGGCACGGGGGATGGTATAGGGCAAGGGAAGTAAAGGCTCAGAAACTGGGATAATGATATTTCCTCTACTCACAGGTGCATGCAGGCTCCATGCCAAGTTACCTCTGCCATGCTGCAGGTTTTGTATTCTGCTTAGACCACCTGCATTTTAATCAACTGCACACAAAACCCAACCAGCTTTAAAACTGGCCTCTAAACCTCTCCCTACAAATAAAGGGGGTGTATCGCATTGCTGTGGCAAACTCTCCTCCAAAGTCTCCAAATACAGCACAAGTTGTCTAAAGTTGCACTTGTGAGAAGCCGTCACTGCCACTTTGGGGGGAGAGAGAAGGTGTGGTGATGGAAACACAGATGGCAAGTCAATCATTCTCAAAAAAGGGATCCTAATTACCCAAGAATAATCACAGCACACAATCTACACCTGCCACCTATCCACCACTCCTTTAACTCGAGCCATTTTTTGAGGGCGGACTGCCCTGTTCTGTGTTATTTTGTGCAATGAAAAATAGTCTCCTGGTAATGCAGTAACAATTTAAAGTTATTTTGTACAAGAAGAAATAGTCCCCTGGTAGTGCATTAACAATTGAAAGTACTGGAATGATAAACTGGAAGTTATATTTAAAAGGCATAAAATAATAGTGAGGAAAACCCCATTGGTAAATGACTGCTTCTTATGGGTCATTTTATATCACCTCCTGATACATCTATGTAAAATACTCCATCAGAACCCAGGCTTCAGACTCCTTTCTTCATAAAGCTTTACACTTAAGTGGTGAAACCTTGGTGCAAACCACACCTCAAAAAACTGTGGGCACTTCAGGTGACAAAATACTAGAGTTAGTGAAAGCCCTAGATGAGTAACTAAAAGCACTACAAAAGCACTGGATGAGCACGAAACTGTGTTTCACTGCATCCTGTAATACAAGAACTCAGTGCACTGAGCAAAACAGTAGTTAAAAACACATTAAAAAAATGTACTTCTGTAAAACAGCAAGTGGGGAACTCCTGGAACTTGCTTTCCTAGGAGGCCGCAGGGCAGGCAGCCTAATAAAGTTCAAAAAGCCATTAGACAAGTTTATGAAGAGCAGATCCATAGTGGATACTAAAAGGGATTGGCAATAGCATAAAGTCTAATGCCCTTATTTGAGCAACTGTGGGTGATGGGGACATACTGAGGGACGTGCTAAAGACATCAGCTTGTGTTCTCACCCTAAGTTGGATCTCTCCAGCAGCCTCTGCTGAAGGCAGGGCCCTGAAGGACATTTCTTAGCACCTTATGCTCTCACAGCACTGGCCTCATCTGGAGCTAAGCAGGGAACCTGCACAGACAAAGCCCTAGCAACATAGATAAAAAACCAAGTTGACCTGTCTCAGCAATAGAATTAAGTCTAAACTAAGAAATGAGGACGCGTTCCCTGCTGTGAGGCAGCGCTCCATCTTTCCTTCCAGTAAGGAGCTACAAAATGGAAATGCAGTGGTTCACCAGTAAAGGCTGCCTGGCATAAGGGGTCAGACTCTGGGACAGCACCTGGTGCAGCTTGGAACTGAGATATGGGTCTAGCTGGGAGCCAAAGGGGAGGGAGGAGGTGGAAACCTGGGTGCAAGTCATATCATATCTGCAAGACAGACCATAAGTTCAGGGAAGAGGTGTGTAGTTCAGGATGGGTGTAGTTTAAGATCAAAGTTTGAAATCAAAGCTTAAGGTGACATGGTGTAGGAATTCTACTGGAAAGAGAAAAATAAGGAAGAAGTCAGGGAAAACCCACCACCTACAGATATTCCTATTTCTTTGATTTTGCTCTTGGACTGATCTTTTCTCAGTCTCTGCCTACACAAATGTGCTATGAACTTGACAGACTGTCAGCCAAGTATTGTAAAGCGAGCTATGCTGCCACTGATACAGCCATCACTGTGCTAAGTCCTTGATAAGGTGGATGTGAGGCAGCTTCCCAAGTGATAAGCATTTGAGTACACCCACTGCTTCTAGAAAACTGAGCGAATTCAGTCAGAGCTGGGGGTTTGCTCAGCTAATGAAGTGTTTTCATACCTTCAAACATCTTGTACATTAACAGTTTAATTAAACGTGCATCTGCACACATGCACCTATCCTTGTAGACCTGCTCTTTCCTTGGGTGTTGCCTGAGATGCTCCATAAAGAAAGGAAACCAAAGCCCTGGGGGGCTACATTTCTTTTCATACTCTCAGAATACAGAGAGCACATTTAGAGGTAGCTCAACCCTCCTGCCCACCCCGCTCCTCTCCTGCCAGCTTGACTTGGCCTCTGCTTGTAAGGATAAGATGGTGGTAAAGTCTGTAATCTTTTCCTACGAGTGTGTATCACTTTCCTAACTAATGGCACCTGTCAGATGTATGTCAGTGTCTCTCCAGCAGGCCGGGAAAGTCACTGGAGACTTGTGATTTCTGGTCATACAAGTTTCCTTTGCCAGCTTCAGGAGAAAGCCAGCCATGCCTTGATGAGCAGACATCTACTGTAGTGTTCACAAACCTCCTGAAAATCTGTCTGATGGCAGAGACGTACAAAACTACAGCTCAGGGCAATTTAATTTCTGCTTTCAGAGACAGGCTTGCAGCTAAGCCGTAGTATGACAGGGAGAACCAGTAAGGCTGTTCCAGACAGCAGGAGGTGGAGATGAGTAAACTCCTCTGCCAACTGCCAGATTGCACGTCTGACACATTGCAGATGTAAATCCAAGAAGCTCAATGGGGATACTGCGCTCAGTCACACCCGCTGAGGATGTGCCTCTGTCTTCAGGGCAGGAGGGAGTAGCAAAAGAAGAAAGAGAAATTCCTTGATATAAACTGGAAGCATTTTAAGCAAGCCAAGAGCCTCCCTGGGCTTCTCTCTGAGGCAGCCCAGAATGCCTTGCTTGTCCCTTTGCCCTGTGTCAAAGCTGTGAAAGCCAAAATTGCTATGTAAAAACATACATCTTTGCACTATGAATGCAAAAGGAAAGAGAAATGTTTTTACTGCTTCTCTGTGAAACATGATAGTGTTTAGATCCTGAAGACAAGGATTTGGTGTGTTGGTGCTAACAGCTGTACTATCCTAATCATGTGTTCCATCTCCTTGTGGGGAAAAAAAAAAAAAAGAGCAAAGCTCAGAATGAGAGTAAGCTCAGAAATGGACTGGACTTCTTGCAGGAAGTTGAACTTTTATAACTTTGTCAAGATACGATATACCTCTGGGAGATGCTCTTCCATCAGGCAACCACCACTGGGCTCAGTCCAGAGGTAATAATGAGTGGAGACATTCAGCAAGCTGCATTGGGTCAGGTAACATTTCCTGCTGGCCTATGGATGCAGTATTATCATCAATACCCGGGCATTGAACACTGAATTCTACAGTCAGACCTGAAGGGTTGCTCATTAACAGCAATTACTCATTAAGATACCCTGGCAACACAGAGAGAACACAGTGCTTCAGGGATCCAGAAGTCTAGGCCAAATCAAGAAACAAAACCCAAGAGTTTTGATCTTTGTTCTGTTGCTCTGTCCCCAAATCAAACTCCCTCCAATCTGGGCAAAAACAACACAGGTGAGGACCTTCTGCTGGGAGTGCAGCAAAACACCCTGAGGTTACTCACACTTGTGGCTCATCTTCAAGTTTTGGAGTGGAAATTTGTAAAGTCCTAGAACTCTTCAAGACACCTATAGTGTTCAGAACTACTCAGTCCCTAGGCTCCTCTGTAATATAGCAGCATTTCACCTCAAAATTAATATCAATTAATAAAGCTTGGGGAAAATAATTCTTCTCTACAAAAATACTTAATACACAGTTAAGAACAAAGTACCCTTATCTTGTCATTTCAAGAATTGGAATGTTTTATATTTGAGCATGCTTCACATCTTGCCAAATTTAAAGCCTTAGATGACTGAGAAAGCTCAGGATGAAATAAGGAAAATTCAAAAATGTAATTAAAAAAACATGCAAAAGGAAGAAAAAAAGAAGGAAAAAATGACGATGTCTGCCACATGCACAGCACGAGATTGCAATTTTTAAATTTTATTTCTCAGCTAGAGCTGCAGTAAAGACCAATGAGTTGTGCAATTCTTGTGTGGTCAGCTGTCAGGACCACAGTGGCACTGCACCAGCTGCAAGAGCACAAGCCAGACTGCTGGACACGACCCCCCTGTCCTTTCCCTTGAGGAATCAGCCACAGCTTTGGTCCTGGACAAGCTGAGGACGAGCTGCCTGTCAGGAGTCATTTTAGCCAGTCTGCCTGTTGTTTGATAGCTTTAGCCCTGAAGATGCACAGTTTACATACTGTCAGTTTACACAAAGTTACCTTTACTTTTTTCTTCCCCAAGGTTTTGTTTCTCAGGAAGTGCCCCCAGCTTTAGAGAGGCCCCACATACAGGAGGCATCTCAAAACCTGTTCACAGTGTACATTTCTGCATACACATGACCAAGTGTCTCACAGAAATGTGCAGAAATAAACACATGCAGATTTGCTCTAATATTCTGGCATTCATCCCTAAAACAACATTTTGGAAATAATCCCTGTGGGGTTTTATCATTATGCCATATCAAGTGTGCTGTAGGATACAGAAGCCAGCAACACTGGACGTATTTGTAAGACATCCATTCCACTTCTTTATGAGCAGTTATGCCCGCATTTTGTTTTCCCTTTGTGCTCTACCGTGGATGCTGATATTAACATTTCATTCTTTAAAAAAGGATTAGCAATACAAGCAGTTCTCGGCTGGTAAATCTGATGATAACAAAAGACATAATTCACAGCTTTTAAAAATAAACTGACTGCAAGGGATCTGATTATTGGATCCGTAAACATTCAGTCTTACAGTAACTTTGTCGGGACCAGGAGGGGTTTTGCTACATCTCATTAGGCAATGTGTTTTTAAGACAATAGGAACTCCCACTGCAAGCTCCCCTTCAGGCTTTCCATGCCATTTCTTCTGAACTACAAACAAATTTAAGAGTTGCTAATAATCAAATAATCACCAGGACCATACTGACATTGAAAGTAACAGAGGAGACTTTGAAGACGTTCAGAAGTCTGACCTTAATGTCATTCATCTCTCCAGATAAACAGACATAAAATCCTGACATCAAGACAGAGTGGACTAGAAGCCAGACATCCTGAGTAGCCACTGGAAATCTGGTACTGTAGAGAAACACAAACTGATGAGACCCTCTGTTTATTTTTTTCTGCTACATTAAGCCATGGGGAAAAAAAAGTATTCCTTTTATTGCAAGGGGAAAGTTATTTTTGCCCCAGAAACTGTACTACCAAGCACCCTAACATCATATTCAGGGCTGTGGGACTCAGAAGAGGTTACACCCCTCCCCTGCATAACCTTACGAGCCTGGAGTAATCTGGATGCTTTTTATCTTTAACATACAGGTAAAAACTGTAAATGAATAAACACATCTATTTGCCATCAGCTAAACACACTTTTTGTGGTTTCTAGGTAGCACTTTCCATTGTGGAAGTTTTCAGAGTCTGGGCATGCATGAACTTACAGAGTGAAACTCCCCTGCAGAGCTCAGACCCTCTTGCACCAGAGCACAGGCACTGCGCAGTAGGATCCAAAACGCTAAAACCTTTTTCGCTCCATTCTGTATTGCTACGATTAATTTGGGGGTTTTATTGGTTTAGGATTTTTTCTCCTCAGCTGCAGTGTGGCCTGTACCTGCTGTACAATCCACAGGCGTTGAGAAGGAGGGATGTGGGGTGCTGGCACTTACTGGGGGTGTTGAGGAGCCGTGACCTCTTGCAGTGGTAGGCTGCCTCCTGCTCGCAGTACTCGGCGCTGCCGATCACGGCCTCCAGCTGCTCTGGGCTGCTGCTGTAGTTGAAGGACATGGTGTAGGGCTTCCCCGGAGCAGCTCCTTGCACTCTGGTCAGCCCTGTGCTGTTGTGCTGCACTGCAGTCCAGATCTTATCTTCTGTTAAATGAAAAACCATTGAACGGGAAGTTAACAGCAGAACACTTCCAGCAAGCAGAGAACAAAAAAAAAAATTTAAATGTAACGCTTTACTTCATTGGAGAGATCATCTGCAGGACCCCAGGCTCCAAAATGGGCACTCTGTGATGAAGACCAATAGGTCTGTCTTCATTAAAGGTCCGTGTGGCCCACGAAGATCTTTCTCCCTGAGCCAGCTCAAGCAAACACTACACTGCCTGCTGAGCAAGAGAGAAACTACAAACTGCTTCCTGGGAAGCACAGGAGACCTTCAGCTTCTTCTACTACCAGGTATCTGAATAAAATTAGATACCTTTCAACTGTCTTTGTCCCTGAGAGAAAACACACAGCAATATGGCTCGTGGGGGTGACAGTCACCTTTTGCCTGAGAGCGCAGCCCATGCTGTTGGAACAACAAATGGAAGCAGAGAACTGCGGCTGATGAGCTTTGCACTAACTCACCACGAGCAGAAAGCACAGCATCTTGCCAGAAAGCTAAACTGAGAGTATGTTCTTACCACCAGGCTGGAAGTCAGATCTCTCATTTCACTCAGTTTTCAGATTTTTCTGCATATAAGTTGAGTGATGCCCTACTTGGATGATGGTACAGAACACCATATGACTTGACATCTGTAGTTATCTCTAAATATTGATGCTTTTCCATGCTGGGGAGCCCATTCTCGTTCCCTTCATTGCATTTACTGGCAGAGCAAGGGCTTGTGTAGGTGATAGAAAGCATAATCTAGGCTTAAGCACAACCTGCACCCTACAACCCAGCTCATGACCAGCATTGGTCTTGGCATAATGAGAACATCACACTTAAAAGCAATTAGCTTCCAGGGAGGCTTTTCCCCTGCTGCTTCTGGTATAACAATGGGCAAGGTAGCAAGGGCAACCTGAACGGCCAATTTGCTGAGCTGACACAGAGTTAAAGAGGAACTCTTCAACAAGGATTCACAGGACTGAGCCCTGCACATACCCAACACTATTACTAAGGCTCACATCCAGCAAATTTCCTCTTTATCACAGGCCCTGCTTGCCTAGGGAGGATAAAAGATACTGACAGGGCAAAAATTTAAGGCAGCAATTTTCGATCGTTTGATGAGAAGGAGATTTCGATCTCACTTGCAGAAACATATAGACAGTTACAGAGGAAGAAGTAAGATCTAGGCAATAGATTTCTATTTTGTTATTTATGCTTCATCAGGGAAACCCTAGATAACAATGAATCATATCTTTTCTAAGCTAATCTTAAAAACTGTGCATTTAAGGCTTCGGATGGTTTTTATCACATTACCTGGCCTGAGTTCTTGCAGAACATGATCTTTCCAGTTACTCCCCAATACACTGGCATGATGAGCCCAGTAGCTCTGTGGACACTCCAATGCATTGCAGTCAAAGTATTTTTCATTGAGCTACAAATATCCCCCAGATTACTTCAACAGAATGCTAATAGGTGTATAAAAATCCTAAATGGACTATCTGTGCAAAGACACTCAGATGATTTAATGGATTGTCATTATGGAGGCATCCAAATGACAGGCAAGTAACAACAACCATCTGGGGACTATTTAAAGAGGTCTGTTCCAAGACCTGGCTGCAAGTCACGGGGAAATTAACTTGCATTAACTGTAAGGACAGTTTACACAGAGCAAACCACACATTGACTCACAACCCTCTCATCATTTCTGTGATGGCAGACAGAAAGTTTGCTCCTGGGTCTGCAATTCTGTGGTTCTTACTGACTCCAGGGAGCTGCTTGTGGACCCTTGGAGCTCAAAGAAACATTGCTGCAATGTGTGATACACAAAAGTCAGATTAAAATGATATGAAATACTACAAAATTATTGCTTGCAATACTTGTCCCAGTGGTTGTAATCACAGTGAACACTGTAGCATAATACCCTGCACCTGCACATTTATTGCTTCCAACACAATATACTTCAATGACTTCCTAACAGACATCTTGTACATCTTACAGCAGTGATCCTTATCAGCCAGTGCCTCTGTTTTCTTTTGCTCTCTGAAGGCAATATTGACAAGAACAGAGTGGATTCTTCAGAAGCAGTTGAGGGTCAGTTAACTTTCCTCTTGAAAAGCCAGTTGAAGTTTAACCTCTCCTTTAACTGAAATATCTACTAAAAAGAACAACATCAAGTTGCTGATAACGTGAGACATAAAACCAGGAGATGATGGAATAAACTGGTTGCTGAAATTCCAGGTGGGCAGTCAAAAACACCTCCCCACTGAGATTTCTGAACATAATTTTAAGAAAACGCAGTAAAATCAATGCTCACAATAGTGGCTGCTCAGGAAGCAGAGCAGCCTAATGCTCGAGTTCCAGTGGTTAACACTACTGTACTTTCCAGGCTGTGTGTCAAGAAAGGTGCCAAGTGGGTACCTGGAAAGTCAAAAGCATCAAGAGCTAGCAATTTAGAAGCAAAGAAGGATTACTAGGAAAAAATTTATTAAAAATAGCAGAGCACAGAACTGTCTTCCCAAGAAGTGTTGGAAACTTAATTGACATGTTTGAAATGAGGCTGGACAAGGTATCAGCAAATACTCTGTAAGCAGCCAGCACTCATTAACAAGAGTGTTGGACAGGCAATGTGACAGGTCTTCTTATTTTCCTCTATAATTGTTCATTAATTTGGAACAGTCTTGTTACCATTACAGCTGCACGTAGCCGTCCTTCTGAGATCTGAACTTTGACATTCTAGACCTGCTTTTCTCCACAGGATCATTTAGAAATAAGCTAACCTATTTTCCATCCTCTACTTTACAAAGGGAAAGGAAAAACGAATCAAGTTTCTTTTTGTGTTCAAAGTAATTGTGATACAGCAAATACATCAGAATGGAGTTTAAAAAGTTATAGCAGAAGAGAAGAATTCTGAGTTACATTTCAGAGATTTCCCAATCTACACATGCCTAGTCTGTTAGGCTTAATACTTATACAGATCAGATCTGTGCTTTAGTGGTCACTTCAAACTCTCCCTCTGTGCTTCACCTTTGAAGTAAAGGTGACCAGCAGTTCATCTTCTCAAAAAAGATACGTGTTTGTCTCACTGATCTAGTGACAGGAAAGTCACAGCCACCGGCAAGCAAACCTGGGATCAGAAGGGCAGCTCAACACAACACAGGTACAAGACAAAAGAGCTGGTGGCAACAAGGTGAGGGGAGGAAAAGGAAGAGAAATCTATTGTACCATCTCAGTCACGCTTCTTCCCAGTTCCCAGGGAAAGAATACTTCCATTTTAGAAAGAGCACATGAGGTGTAGAGGTAATGCATACAAAGTCAAACACAACCTGCTAGAAGAATAAAGGATTACATTCACATCACAGTAAAACAAACCTCAAAAAACAAAGTTCCTTCTTTCAAAAGGACACCCTTTTGTTTAAATGCAGCAAATGAGACTGAAAATGATTTAAATTTTAGATTGCTTTGGAAAGAGTAGAAAAGCCAACACTGCTCCCTCCTGCATCTCCACTGGCTGAGGGAGGAGTAACTGAGAGCCGGAGGGCAATAAATCCTTGAACCATTCCAAGACAATAGCAAGACCATTGCATCTGCTTCCATAGATCAGAAAACCGCTCAAAAACAACCCCAGCATTTCTTCCGAAGACCATCACCTTTCAGATCAGCCCTTGGGGTTTATCCAAACCCCGTTTCTCCACCTCAAACTTGGCAACAATTAGAAAAAGACCATTCTGTTTTCTCAAATTTACTTGCACAAGTTGAGCTAGGGCTGCTCCCAAAATATCACTGACTGCCTCAGAATGAGGTCAAGGAATTCTACCCTCAGTGCTCGACTGGCAGGTCCTGTGAAGCCTCCTGACAAGGCTCTGTGATCTGGCACTGCAGGCAGGTTCAGGACCTGTGTCACACACGTAGCTGCCACCTGAACGTGCCCACAGATCATTCCAGCAAGCAGTGCAAGAGCTGTTGGCATTTGCCTTCAGAGAGGCACGCCTCTACACCAATGATGCCCACAGCTTTTGGAAATGGGGCTTCAAATACTTGCTCCTGTTTCATAATGCAAGGATTTTTATTTAATCTTCACTCTGTTTTGTTTACATTATGTTCTTAGGCAATGACACTGTAATCACAGATGCAAACCAAGATGAGTGCCGCTACCTCCTTCTAGTCATTTTCATGCCTAGAAACTGTTAAACTACACAGATAAAGCTCTCTTCTCATGTATTTCAACTAGGAAGTTATCATTGTATTTTTACATCTGTTCATACTACACATATTTTTCTTGTTTACTCAATTTAATGAGCTCTCCTTGCACTTGTGAATCTGCAATGAGAATTAAAAAGCTGTTGTCTGGGCATAGGTTACTGTTTATTTTTATCTTCTATTATTCCATTCTATTCTTTTATTACTTTTTCAGCTTGGTAAAATTTCAAACTATACACAAGCTGGAAGTCACTCAAAACCAAGTAGGAGACTGAAGCCCCATCTTCTATTGTATAATGTGGAATAGCTTAATGCAGCCTTGAAAAGCAGATTTCCTAAATGCTTGTTAAATTATTTCCATAATTCAAAGGTGACAATGCTTTAATTTCAGGGTAATGCTACAGCTTTATGACTTCACAGTTTTATTTAATGGTCCAATTCACTAGGATATTATGCTGTCTGCATTTGGCCCTAGGAGATGCTTTTACAGCATGGGGCTGCAATGCATTAAGCACATTTTAGACTCTCTGTTTAGCCTAGCCCATAGTTCTATCATCTTGCTGGAAACCTCCAAGTTGCTTTTGACGGCACACAAATTAAATTGTGGGAAATTAGAGCAGCTGGAAAACTGGCTTTCAATGAATTCGGTATTGTCTAATTCTCATTTTTATTCTTCAACTTGAAATATCCCTGTAGAGCACATTCCACCCATACAAACTGCATCATTCCTTTGTGATTTAGGAGGTTTGTCACAAAACAAGATTATTCAGGCTGATTAAATTGCCAACAAGCCAAACATACGGTAAATGCTACATGAGAGAGAAAAAAATAACTCTCAGAGCTCATACAATGCATTTGTTTCATGGTGCTCCACACTGAATGCCAAATTTTATCCTGAATGCTGTACCTATAACTAAAAGAATAACCACAAAAAGGACAAGACTTGCCTTCTTAAACACTGCACTGCTCTAAGCTGCAGTGGCAGATTAACCCAGCTGCTCTAATATACACTCCCCTCAAAGGATATGAAAAGACCAATTTCTTATCACACACAGCTTTAATTCACTGGCTCCAAAGAAGTGTTTTCTGACTCTTCCATGAAAGCATGCCATTATTATTTTTTAATCTATTTTTTTTCCTGCTGGCTGACCCAGCAATACATGCTTCTGCAGCTTGTTTTGTGCTCAGCAGCTTCCCCCTGAGCTGTGATTCAGCCACGTCCCTCCAGTGCAGCAGCTCTGCAGTGCATTCGAGGCACCTCTCGGCAGAATGGCCATGCCAGGTGGCTCTGATGGATGAGAACAAGACTCCTCTTCTGTGACATCTTGCACCCTCCTCCCCCATGCTGTGCTGAAGCCCAGAGAAGGCAAACCTCCCGATGATCCTCCATTTCAGTATTTCCTCTAATACAGGGTATCTTACAACGAGAAGTGAGAAACATCCTCTCCAAAAACTGCAGAGGCAGTTGCTGATCTACCTCCTGGCGCACAGGGGACACTTCTGCACTCGCTGCACTTCTGACAACCGTGCAGTCCTCTCTGCCTCACTCCCCTTCATCAGGGGGAGTGTTGAGATGTTGCCCTGTCTCTTGCAGTTTTCTATGTGTTGATTCTTTGATAAAGTTTCTCACACACTTTCTGGAAACATAGCAATGTTTTAGTTAACTGTAACTTTAGTTTACATTCTTTTCTCCTGGGTGGAGAATGTGTGATGGACTATTCTGTGAACCACTAAAGATGGAGGAGGTGGTAACATTGACCTCCAATCCACGGTTGCTCCTAGAAACATATAAATATGTAAAGAATAAACAACCAGGCCCTCTTTTCCTTCTGGCCTGCGAACTGCAAAGAACTCGGTTTCAGAGTGGTTCTTTTGTGGCCTAGACCCACACTGAGAGACTCAAATCCCATTCCTGCTGCTTCACACGCCCTGCCATGGCTCAGACACCAGACAGCCTGGCAGACAAGAAGCAGAGCCCACAGCAACGCTGCTGTTCCTCACCTGCCACGGCAGGAGGGTGGGCAGGGTACCTGCAGGTGCCCAGCACGGCTCGAGACACCCGGTCTGGGGCAAACGCACCCACCCCTGCAACTGGGGCTGACTTCTGACTTCTGAGCACTGCAGCTGTGCCAGGAGAGGGAGCAAGGTGCAGCAACCTTTTGTTAAAAGGTAATGGCTAGAGAAAAACACCTAGTTACACTCTTCAGTACCAGAACTTCCTTTGGGGCCGCCTGCAAACGTGACAGTGAAGGCAGCCTTCAGGACCTCTGCTGTGATGCTCACCTGAAATGCAACAATTTAACTGAAAACAGCGTGGCAGCTGTTGACAGCACAATACTTTTGACATAATATACACATTAAAGGTTTTTTTCATTTCTTAAAGTTCTGGAAGAATATTTAATGAAAATTCAAAAGAGAAACATATCAATTGTCAAAAGTACAGTGTGCCAAAAGACCTGTAGTGTTTGAGGGGATAAACTGTAAATCTTTAAGGGCTGACTTTAATCCAAACAGTAGTAAATAACTTGTAAGGCATTTCCATTTGTTGTTTTCTCTTGTGATAAAAGTCAATCACAACTACAGACAGTAAAGTGCAGGGTAGAGGGAGTTTGACCATTTAAATTGTTGTCCCAAAATTCTGTAGCTGCAGGTATTAAGGGCAGAATTAAGGGCATGACCTCCTCCTATCTGCTCTTGCTTCAGCCTGCCCAGGGGCAGCCCTCATTTTCATGTGAGAGTCTGCCAAGTCCACAAGAAATGCAAAAAGGGCTGAGTCCCATGGTGACTCCTGCATCCATGTAATTGCTGTACAAAGTAAAGGGAGATGGTTTCTTATGGAAAATAGATTAGGGAATTATATAAGCAGATGAACTGAGAGTCACGTGTGTAAACAAAGGGAAAGATGGATGCCATGGACAAAAATACAACTAATGCCATGATTGTTTTAGGAGCATAAATGTACCATATGGAAGAATAAAAATCTTAATCATTGTTAGCTAAATGAAAAGAAAAAGGATGTGATTTATAAAAAATTGCAAGTGTAACTTTGACAATCTACTTCACATCTTATTAGAATCCTTTACTTTTTCTGCGATTTAAACACCATTTCTAGACAATTTTTTGAGACAATAAAGAGAAAATAAAACTTTGTTTTTCCTGCATCAGAGAAATAAACAATATCTGCACTTTGATATGTGACTGCAAAACAAAAATGATCTGCAACAAGAAGAGATATATTTTTGTTAATTAATATTTTTTTCATTATGGCAGTTTCAAAAACAGATCTTGGACCAGCAGCAAGACCTGGGATAAGACTGCATCTTTCCCCAAATTGCAACCCTGGAACTAAAAAAAAGGGAAGAAAGAAAAGGCCAACTATCTGAGGACTGGAAAAATATCTGGCAAAGATAAACTGAACCATTGATCTAGTCATGGCAATTTCTAAGCATTATTGATTTGATAGCCCAGGGCCTGACTACTGTAAAACAGCATCAGTAGAGAAGTACAGTGACAGGATGACTCAAGTGTACTGTAAGCAAATCTTTCAGATTCCAAGGGTAAAATTTACTCAGGAGGAGATGAGAAAAGGTCATGACACTTTTCAAACAGGACAGCAAAACAAGCACAGGGCTGTAAATTGCACGTCAGTAGGCTTTGTCCTGGGGAACATGGTTATTAGCATTTAAGTAGTACTCCACACAGACCAACAGATTTCTAAGCAGCATGAAAAAAATAAGCCTCACAATGACAGAAAGACTGCCAGACCTGGGGTTCAGAGGGTTTATTAGTCATCTTTTCTATTGACTGTTATGAGTCTTCAATTAAGTTCAGAGTAATTCAAGTGGGCTAATTATCAAACGACCAGTTTACAAGGAAAATTTCTTTCCCAGCCCTTGTGGCTGTTCATTACCCCAAAGTATGACACAATACATTCTTTCAGCACTTAATGCCAAAAAGGTGTGGCTTCATCCATGGATGAGTGGAGACCCAGGAAAGGCAAGCACAGCTACCTTACATTCCCATGTGGATGGCCCTGGAAAGTTGCTAGATGTCTTCTCATGGTGCTCAACTCAGTCATCCCAAATTAACAACCCCTGCACGGCCCCATTTGCATGCTCATGGTGTCTCTCACAGCATCCAGCTGTGAGATGGCCTGGGCATCCACTCATGGCCTGGGCACACACATTTGGTTCACTTCCCCACACACAGACATGCATTTGGTGTGGATTCCTCAGTGTTTCTAACAACTGATGCATTTCCCTGTGAAAGTGACTTTGCTCTGTGTACAATGGGCATATAAGGTGAAGAAAACATTATGTTAATAAGGTGCTGTCTTTTCCTTTAGATCTAGTTTTAAGGGTTTTGTCTTTCACTGTCATTGAACTGTCTCTCTTCTCCTATTGTAAGAAAATGGAAATGAGCATTGCTTCTATCAGTGAGGCCCTTTCACTTTGAGTCTTTCCATTCTAAATATTCTTGGATTATTTACTTTTAACTTCTCTTTGTACAAGTATCTTTCCATGTCTTTAATTAGGCACATTAGTGTTCCTGACAACCTCATATTACAAGAACATATTTTACTTTTAGTAGAAATAGACAGCCCTCAAGATAAGATCCTTTTAAAGTGCTTCATACACTCTTCTCCCCTCTCGACCAATAAGCATGCTGTTAAATAATAGCATGTCACCTACAGTTTTTGTCACCTTGCTTTTTCAGCCACTTCTTCAGACAATGGATAAGTACATTTACCCACTCTGGTATCAGCAGACATTCTGTGACACTACTGTTAAATTTCTTGCCAGCCTGAAAATTGAGTTTATATTTTTTAATACTTTTTTCCTCTTTTTTTCTCCCTGTAACATTTCCTTTCCCTTATCGTTCTGTCCCTCTTTGTGTAACTGTCCAACTCCCTCTCAACACACACAACCACAATTTTCTGCTTTCTTCAGAATTTCTATTCAGCAGTGGGCAGCTGAAGTTGACAGGCTGCAGAGAAACCACTGGAAAAACACAATAAACTAGCTTGTAATGTTGATATTTCCATTTCCACATCAGACACTGGATACCTACAACCAGACACCAATTTGCAAGAAATCTGGTGTTTATCTGTCCCAGTTAATAACTGGCTACAAATAAGTTCCCTATCTGAATCCCTTCAATTAAACAGGTAAAAATTAGAAAGAACTTTAAAAAAAAAGTAAGTGAACATTAAGAAAAACACTTTCCTTTAAATGCAATGATGCTGCTTGCTTCTGATGATCTGGTTTCTTCTTTGAATTCATCCTTCACAGATTAAAGGCACTGTAATTCCCAGAAGGCATTAGCTCTCTGCACCTCTACTTTTAAAAACACTACATGAGTCATTGCCCTGAATTTTCCATTCAACCTCCAAATTCTTCAGCTTGAACACGTTTTGGGCATAAAGAGGTTACTGCTTCTTGAACTGTATACAAAAAGAAGAACTGCCAGTCTGAGTGAAATAAAAGCTTTATTTAGCCCAGGAGCCCACCTCTGCCTTTGAGGGCGGAGAGATACCCAGGGAAGCCAAAAGGTTTTCCTGAAACTCATTCCCATTTCCCAGGGGTGTTTCCCTCACAGCTGCCTGAGTGGGAAGCTGCAACTAAACCTCCATGTTTACTTGCACCTTCTGAATCTATCAGGTAAGACTGGGCCTTTTTCCAGGTGGGTTTTACTCCCTCTGTTGATGTATCAGCCTCCTTGCTGTCCTGGGGTAGTTTCAAGTTGAATTCATCGCATCAGGTAAAAGCAAGCAAACAAAAAACTTCCAAATCCTGCTATGTAATCATTTAAGTGTGCCTCAGCTCCTATATGATGAAAAAATAATCAATTCCTATGTGCTTTCTCTATGGCACACGTGATCTCCATGCTCTCCCGTGACAGTTTCCCCCAACCATTTTTTTAATGTGTTTAGTCTCCCCACACATGGAAGCCATCCATGTTCATGACCATCCATGTGTTCCCATCCACAGGACGTGCTGTACAGATTTATGTCACTGAACAGTATTATTTTCTCTGTTCCTTGTATGTGCCTAATATAACAACACAGAAATTCCTATTTTGCCTATACCTGAATATGGGTACTTCCAGAAAACAAAGCACCTGAAAGGAGTGCAAATTGAGAATCCATTCCTGTGTACAGTAAGTAATTTTTTTCCTGCTTTGTACTTAATCGATTAATGTAAACAATTTTTATGAGAATAACCATGAGGGAAGTTCCCAGAGAGAAAAGAAGCTCTTGTGATTAAGGCACCCACACCATATTTAGTTGACACAGAAGCGTAAGTTTTCCAGGCTAGGAGGTTCTGCCTGTTTTCCCAGCCTCCACTTTTCTCATAACCAAAATAAGAGTGTCAGCAAGTTCATTACAGATAGAGAGAAAATCAGGTATATGCCTTCTGGATTTCTGCCAGATAAAGTTTATTTGAGGAAAGCAAATGCAAAGTGTTTGTCAAAAATCCTACTTCTTCAGCAGAGATAAAAAGCACTGACTATGTTTTGATCATACGTATTTATACGATAAATAATAAAAATGAGCACATTTCCCATATTGAAGATCAAGGAAGGATATTCAGACAGAAAGGTGAAACTCTTATTCAATTCTTAGGAGATTCAACAGTGAAGGAGACACATCTTATTAAATATTTGTTACACTTGAATAAAAAACATACTTAATAATTAACTGTTGTGCATTTAATTAACATAATGATTGCCCAATTAAATAAAAATGAAAATTTAATTTGAGACACTTTAAGTACAAGGAGATTAAGGATAAAATATGAATATCATGAGTCCTCAGTTTTCCGCACTGAGTGTGGAGGTGATATGTGGCAAAGTAGTTCAGCCAGAATTAGCAATTTAGAAAGGGTAATAAAACATTCTCTCATCCGCACCTGGCCACAGGAAGCAAAAAATGCCAAACAGGAGACGGTGTGGGAAATTTCACCTCCATTTCAAATAGAAAAAGCAGAAAGGGAGCCCCACCACCTATCCCCATCCACAGTAAGGGCTGTGTAATCTTTTCCCATACTCTTGGCTTGACAGTCCTATATACAAAATAGGACCCACTTAAGGGGAGATTTGCCAGACAGGTATATTCATTTGAAACAATTCTTATTTTAAACTTACAGAACTGTAAGGTTAAAAAGTCTCAACCATCAGGTCACCTTGCCAGGGTCTTGCCCTGCTGCCCATCCCTTTGGTGTCCCTTCTCCTAAAATCATCATGCACTCTCCTCCATACAAACACCAGGGACAATCAAGGCTTCCACTCTGGAATGTCAAAGGCAGCACACTTGTATGAGGGAGGGTATTCCTGCTTAAGTCGGACTAGAAGGGTTTATAGCTAGCTCAGTGAGAGGAGTTTAATAATAATTCCCAGATCTAGTATTCTAATAAAGCAGAGAAACCATTCAATTACAAAAGAATGGTTTGGATTCTAAGTTTCTACCTCTTTAGTAAAAAACAAAAATCTCATCAAAAGTTGTGATATTCTGAAGTGCCCTTTACAAGGTGCAGACACTGTTGTATATATCACTTAGCAAGGCAAGTCCTTCAAACTTATTTTAAAAATCACTTTTACATGGATCTTATTTAAGGAAGCATCTCAAAGTCAAACCTCAGTTACTACAAGTTCTCTGCTTCTTCCCTACTACTGAGCCATATTATTGAGGTGTCTTTCATTCTGCTAAGACCACATCTAATCAAATTAGACCCCACATCAAGCAGCCGAGTCAAGGTTAGGTCATTACCTGTTATATTGCAAAAAACACGGAGTGGTCCGAGTGGTCCACTGCCATCAGAATCGATGTAGAAGAACCCTGACGTCTTCCCTTGGTGTCTGTAAGCTTCACAGGATTGTTCATAGACAGCTAAAAAAGAAAGAGAGAGTGATGGTGTCACAGACAGACAGAACACAGACATATTTTATGCGTGAGTTCTGTGTTAATTATTGCCAGAACATACCCTGCTGTACACAGCTGATTAGCATGTGAAAGCTACTGCATCTGGGCCTGAATCCATGCTCAAAATCAGACATTTGTTTAACTAATTCCTTGAACCTAATACATGCTGGCTTTGAACATACAGGTACTTGCTTTATTTCGGATTAAAGTATGTAAATACTTGAATAAAGGAATATGAACTTTCAAATGTGACACATCTAGCTATGGAGGGGCACATATTTTCATTCATGTATGGTCTTTCAGAGACATACCTACATACACACAGGTACACATGATTTACCAAGGCATGATGCACTTAAATCTTGGCAACACAGATATTTTTGCCAGTCCTTACCTTCCCTGCAGGATAAGGTTAACAGGAAGCATTAAAGCCCCACCATAGTCCACTATCCAAATAAAATCCACTGCCCCCCAGAAGAAAAGCTCAAGCTCAGACATGGTCTCCATCCTTGGTAATGTTTCTATGCTTTCGACCTAATTTTATACAACCAACTCTTTCTCTCTGCTTATCCATATTCTTCTCTTGGAGTACCAGTGCCCATGAAAATCCAAGTGGTTAATAAAACAACCATCACCAAGAACAAGAAAAGAAGGAAGAAAAATCCACAGGTCAGTACAATTTTTTGTATTTGAGGCACATTTTCAGGACAGATACAACTGTCACTTCATATGGGGCAAAGAGAAAACTCCTGCAGAGAGGCAGTCCAGAGGTACCAGAAAGTCACATATATGATCCTGGACCTTGAACAACAGCCTTAAATCTCATTTCAGAAGAGCTGATTTTTCTTCTCCCCACCTGCTTGAACACTTACCTGATGATACTGACAAAATTATTCTCCATAGCAGTTTATGGCTGCTGTGTTGAGGCTGTAAACACAACTGCAAAGTTCCCAGTGCTCTTCATCTGCAAAGAACTCGGGGAGCTTTGCATACTGAGGGCAGGGCCAGCACTTCCTCACCACTTCTGAAACACAGTCCCTGCAGGAGACAGCAACTGCTCCACAGCAGCAGGAACAGCTCCTTTCTGTGCACACATGGACTCACTTCCCTCCTTTTCCCTCATTCCCTTAAAGAAACTTCTCAAATGAAACAACTTTGAGAAAGGCTTAAGTGGTGAGCCTTGAAGTACCCTTGTTTGAAGAATGCTGTAAGCTCATCACTCAGATTTTGGACATTTCTGCACATCTGCCAACAGCATAGAACCACAGTTCTAGGGACTCAGGTCCAAACTGGTTATGGACTAAGAGTCTCACCAGTCAATCATTTGTACACTCACTGAAATATGCTTTTCCCTTGCACATTTCTTGCCTGACCAGACATCTTTAGCAGACAGAACATCACTGAGTGCTAAACAAGCACAGCACTACCCTTCCCAGGGTTAAGAAGCTGCTTAAGGTACACAGCACCTGATGAGACAGTGCTTTAATTAGCATCCCTCCTATAATAAATAGAATTAAGAATGCTTTTTCCTCAGCCTGATATGCCAAGCATGGTAGGAGGCCAGAGTATCTCTAAATTCCCACTCTGAGAGCTGGCCAAGAGCACATTTTAATGCAAGTTAAATAAAATCCCCAAACCAGAACCTATTCTTCCAGTGCTCGCAGCCTGAGGGGCTAGCAGAGAGTCCCTGAGTTGCAGAAGTGCTGACAAAAGCAGTGGGCAGATGGAGGTCAGGAGAGACACAGTAACAGGCAATTAAGTAAGCAACCAAGGAATCATGGTTTGATCAATTTCCAAAGTTCTTAAACTGCAGCTCACTTAGTGAATTTGCTGTCATCATCGTTACAGGACACTTTATCTTGTCTCATTAGGGAATATGCCAATTGCTTCCTCTGAATTGTTTGCTGAGTGTTTTTGAAGACAAAGGATGGTGCAAGGGGCAGAGACATAAAACAAATATGTTGTCAGTGACCTGGCACAGCAAAACTCATTCTTCATCACAACTTGTTCTTTCCAAGTGTTCTTCTTGACTGTCATTTTGGCTGGAGCCCAGATCTACTTTTTTCAAATTAGTAAGGAAAGATGGGAAGATTCTGCCATTAATAATGTGGGCAGATTCAAACAGAGATGATCTACTCATCTTTAGATGGCCCCTTTGTCACTGCAACTTTAGGGAAAAAAAGGCTATATAGAGCTAGAAATCAGGCTAAGGGTGCTCAAGTGGTATAAATCTGAAAGGATACACAAGCTTCTGTGAAACTACAGTTATGTCTGCCAGAAGGAAATCCATCCTGGTACGTTTGCCTTTCAGTTATATCAGAAATCCAGCACTACTTACTGGGTAGTAGCAGAAGAAATGGGAAAAGGCTCTAAACCTCGAGCTCTAGCACATAAAACATATTCCATCATGGTTAGAGAAAAGCCGTTTTGGTGGGCAGTTTATTTCATACCTGTACACAAAGTTTCACATGCCTGTATCTTAAGCATTTGGTACTGTGCACTTCTAGGCTGGAAGTGGATGGGCCATTGATTTTAATTCTCTTTTTTGCTATTTTTTTCTATATAATGCATCAAGAAGAAAATTATGTTTGTTTTCCAGTTGCTAGCAGATGCCCCTACAGGCATTTTGAGGGCACCAGCCATTCCAAGCTCTGCTCAACTCCTTTGTGGCCTGAGATTATTGCTTGCATTGGAATAAAGTTATGCAATTCCATTTGCTGAAAAAGGCCCTATTATGCCCGTGACAACCACTTGAAGCTGTCTTTATGGGTCCGTGAAAGACAAGATCTCTTTGAAGTCATTATTCTCTTTATGCAATCAGAAATATCATATGAATGTAAAAAACAGACAAGCAGTCAGCTGTGACTGTTAGGACCCCTCAACCTCAACTTTGAAAACTGCCCTCATGTTTATGTTCTGTTTCGTGTCAGGCTTCTCTGGTGTAGATGGAGTTGTGGTCATTTTGGGAACACTTGGGAAACCATTATTGTAATTGTCATTAAAGAGTCACCAACCATTTAGGCATGTAATAAGGCCCCACTTTCAAAAAGCAAATACCAAAGGTAATGATGGAACTGTTGCCAGGTGACATTTTAATGGCAAAGAGCATTTGCAGTAATTGCACCTTTTTAATAAAGGAGAGGTATTCATCAGTTCATTCAGTGTAAAACCCACCACCAATTTCCAAACATTTTTAATAAACTTTTAAAATTTTTAAGTAAAAAACCCCCCAAAATTAGTGATTTTATTCCTTTCTGTGAAGTATCTCAATAGTTTATACTTTTATTCCTTCAAATTTGTTTTAATATTGTAAAACGTTCACCCAAACCAGACTGAAACAACAAAAGCAACATTCTTGATAGGCAGTTCATGCAAAGCTTGTTTTCTCATTTTAAATACATTTTTAAAACATACTTTCAAAAATGAAACCCTTAACTTGTCTTTTGTGTCATAGAAGCAAGATCAGCTTTCCTTCTCCAACTCTCCCACACTTTTTTTTATTTGCCTAATTTTGATTGACACCAGCCACTGAAGATAAAATGATGGTTTCCAGCAACACTTGTTTCAGTGAGCAGGAAACACCGAAAATCACAGTTTATGACCCTGCTGTGGTTCCTGGGGCCCTTCTGGGAGTGCAGCAGTGGCACTGCAGGTCCCACAGGAGCAGGGTGGAGCTGGGTCACAGAGCTGCACTCTGAGGGTGCTGGACAGAAAGGGGTGCCAGCAGCCCCAGGACCCCCCACCACCCCTGAAAGCTGGGCCGGGACCCCACGGGCAGGTGTGGCTGTGAAAGCAGCAGGTGAAATACAGAACAAGGGAAAGACCCCACGGGCAGGTGTGGCTGTGAAAGCAGCAGGTGAAATACAGCACAAGGCAAAGACCCAGTCTGAAAGGTGTCACAGGGCTATTGCTGGTAACTGGGTATGCCACGAAGACAAAACAAGAAACAGCTTGACTCCAAGGTCCCAGATTTAATAAGGGAAACTACATCAGAAATATCCATTTTACATGGTCACAAAGGATATCTTTTATTGCTATTTTTTTTTTCCAGAATCACTTGTAAGTTTTCACATTGGATGGACCCTGTGCTGACTTTTTTGCTCTATGAGGAAATTTTTTTAAAGGCTACTGCTGCGTTTCACAAAGAAATTTAAAATCCTCCCAGAACTGGCTGCTGAAAGTGGTGCAGCCTGAGAGCACCATTCTTCAGAGCTTCTCTAAGTAAGTGCTATGTGTGCTCTTGCCTCCCTGCTAGGATGGGCTGTGCTGATGCTGGGCAGGCATGCCCTGTGCTGCCAGAGTTCAAGAGATCTAGCTCCCAGCCCCTTATCATCTTCTCTGAAACACATATACCAAATTTCTCCCGCAGGTATCTCTTTCAGTCTCAAGTATCTCAAGCTGAACTAGCTTTCCAGATCAACAGCTCATCACACCAGAACATTCATTTATAGCCCTGCTTTACTCACTGACCATAATGCCCATCTTCTTTTCCTTTAGTTCTCACTTTTCATCTTCCCAGGTGCTTAGGAAATCGTTTGTCAATTTTTGATCAGCATTCACAAAATAAACTCTTTATCTCCAGTCAGATCAACACCACCCAATTCTACATGTTTTCTTCTATTTTCTGGGATATAAACATTCATAAGCTCAAAAATCAAAACTATGGCTGTGAAATGCATACATCCCATGTTTTTTTCAAGCTAGATACTACACCCCCTGCAGAAATATTCTAGCAAAACTATAAATATTCACTTTGATTGGTTAAGGTTCAAGCTATAGATCCATGATTCAGACTTCAGTGTCAGAAAAGCATTATCAGATTTTAGTATCATTATAATTAAACAACTTTTTTACCTTTTGTGCCCTACAGAATTTCATTTCCTAATTCCTGCATCAAGACCCTTATGGCTGGTCAGCCAGAGCACCTGCAGGAGCTCTCTGTTACTCCACAGCCAGGTCCAACAGGGCTGGGGTCGCTCTTGGTTTGGGTCTGCAGTTGAAAATTCAGCCTTTATTCAGTATGCTTCACAAGCCTGAAAGGTTTTAAATATGAGCAATTGCATCACTGTTCGATTCTCTGAAGTATCTTGAACCTGTAAATCCACTTGTTTTAATTACAGTCCTTAAACCAGAGGAGATTTTATCCCTACCGTAGCCAAAACCTGTAACAGTACATGGCTCGGCACAAACATTTCCAAGGTCAAGCGTCCATTTTTTCCAATAAAAGATCTTTTTTGTCCAGTGTTTCACAGACTGCCCGTTACTATATTGGCCTCTGGCTTGCAGTCTTACCCTGCCCTGTGCAGTTCACCTGCAGTCTCCATGGCAGCCTTCCCTGAGCACAGGCTCCCTGTTCCACGGCGGAGCTGCTCAGCAGATGAGCCTTCAGATGCCCTCAGTTCCTGAGTCCTTAGCTCTGTTTCCTTTGCCCTGATGTTCCTGACTTATAAAACCTCTCCTCTCTTTCAGGTTACTTCTTTTTTTTTTTCACCTCCAGTTCTACTTTGGCTAAAAAAAGGAAGACCATTCTTTGCACAAAGACTTGAACTTCAGCAAATCACCCTCAAGGAGGAACATATTTAAAGCCCCCTCTCTTCAACGGGTGGATTCACCCAGTAAACTGCAATTCACCCAGTAAGATGCACCTCTTACTCTTTAAGATCCTGCTTGCTGCTGGACTCAATGTAAAGGTTACAGGGACACCCAGACTTCAGTTTTGCTGCTGGGAAGACCAGGCAAGGTAAATTTCTCTCTGCTGCACCCAGCAGCACATTACCAATAGACACCACCAAGAATGTTAAGTTCCAAATGAAAAGCAATTTGTTTTTCTCCTCAGAGGACTCTGTCCTTTTTTGTATTTAATGGACACCAAGATAACTTTGCTCAAAAAATAAAATTAAACCTAAAAATTCCCAGTATTTTGTTCCCACTGTATTCCCAATTGCTTTGGAAATTGATTTCATTGCATGAAACGTGAGCTAGGGATTCAGAATTTGAGCTGTACTAGTTATGATTACCAAAATGAATCCTGTAGTATTGCTGCTTCAAGATTAGATTCTCATAATCTAATAAAAGTAGCTGATAATTTTCAATTTCTCAGAGGGAGAGAACATTTTATGGTGATATAATAAATAAAATACATTAAAGAGACCTAAAGAACTTTAATTCTTGATTTCATTGGGAGGCGCTGACACTGTCCACTTCCCAGCTAAAATGTAGCAGCAGTGAGTTGCTTTTATCATCTCTAATAATCGTGAAGTCATGAAAAAATGTAGACAGAACACTTGCTGCAACATCATTTCAGACTCATTTAATCATTTTGTAATTCGTTGCACCTTAGACAAAAAGAGTAATAATAACCCCTATAATGATAATTATTATTGTATTATGAGGTGAGAACTTATGTACTGGTTAGACTGGAAAGATCAGTAAGAGCTGGGGATTCTGCCAGGATCTTCAACCAGCTGTAGACTGACCTTGGGAAAACAGATATACACAAATGCTGACCAGGACAAATTAAGCATTCTCAACAAAATGCTCTGAGCTCTTGGAGGCAGATCAGAGTTGACTATTTCAATCTCTGCTCTTGTACCTCAGGCCTGACAGATTTGCTCTTACAGACTCAAAGTAATGAGCACTCAACCAAAGATTTTTCTAAATAACAAATAAAGCAATATGCAATGGGAGGTTTCTTAATTCAAGAGCAGAGGGACTAGTACAGGCAATGAACTCTGGGAATGATCATAATTCTCACCCTTAAAATACAACTGTCTTGTAAAATGCCAGAAAAATGAAATCTGTACTCTGGAAACCTGGATTGTGACAGTGCTGCTCCTGACAGAGTAATGTAGCCTCTGTGATGTGCCTGGATGACACACGGCTTATTTTTTTCCTTTTTAAAATATGTACTTACACATCTGATAAAGAATATGTCGTTTCCATAGATAGAATTAAAATGCCTTTTACCACAGGGCCACCTAAATGGATGTTCAGGGGAGATACTCCCATTACACCTGGTTATTAGACAATTTCCTTCCATCCAAGCTCAGGCTCCCTCCGGCCAAGGAAGGAAAGGTGGTGTCAAGCCATCCTGCCCTGTCACTCCCCTGCTGTGGCTGGAACCTGTGACAATCACAGAGCCCAGGCTGGCGCTGGTGCAGGGTCACCTGCGGGCCCTGCTGCTCAGGAAAGCAGCCAGGGAGCCCCGAGCATCCTGAGAGGAGTTGGAGGGACAGGAGTGAGCAAAGGGGCGACGGATGCTGCGCAGAGCTCGCTATTTCAGACTTGCTGCAAAGTCCAGGCATCCCTCAGAGGATGGTCACACCTGGCTGGCTTCAAAAAGGACTCAGTGAGCCTCCCACACACTCTGCTCTGCAGGAAAAGTCCCAAAGAGGCATATTTAATGTGTTACTTATAAGGAAATCTCAGGCAAAGGGGAAAACTTTTTTAAAATGAGCACCACTGAAGGGAAAGCATTAATAACACAGTAACTTAGCACAACATAAACAATGGAAATTCATATTCCAACAGCATGGTGTGAAGAAAAATATGCAGGAACACCAAGTACAGTACTGAAGGTTTGGTATGAATATGAAATGTGTTTTCTTTAGTCAAAGAAAACCAACGTGTTTAAACATACATGGAAAAAACCTGTTCCAATAACCTCAGACAGGAAAGTTGGCTACTCAGGACATGCAAATTACAGTACCAAACTCACTGGGAGGCATCTGTCAGACTGAAACTCTCTAAACTCCATTTTCCTGGCCAGCAAACTGTACTCATCCTCCTACCTTGGAACACGGGAGAATTACCAAACCCACAGCTGGCATTTTAAGATGCAGCTCCAGTACTGCTAACAATCTGGCTGAAGCTATATTAAGCTTTTCAGATAAAAAATGATATATGCAGTAAGCGTATTAATATTAAAAAAAACATTTTCAAAGCCTGAAGTTATGTTAAGTTTATGCCATATCAATGACTATATGACATTTCCATTATTGGATGACTCTTTCCTCCAGCAATTACCTAGGCCAATAAGACATATGCCTGTATGTGTGAGATAGATCACACACACCAAAGCAAATATCCAGAATTAAATTACATTCTGTTAATTATCACCTTGCAAAGCTTTGGGACATGTTGACAACCCCAGAATATGAGGAATAAAATCATCATTTTATATGTCTCAGCATCTCTTATATCAATGTTCAGCACTCTTTGGAATTAAAAAAATCATGCAAGACTAAAAACCACCTGAAAACGATCATAAATAAAAATAATAGAAGTACAGAAGGGCAAGATGAGGCTTTCTAAGGGACTAGCATAACTCACAGAAAGAGGAGATTACTAATCATTATCTTGCAATAAAGTTATAACATTCTGTATCTCAGGGCCGTTTTACACTGGTCTACTGCTCGTACCATCACATGATAATTACAAGAATTAATAGTATCACAGGGATGACTATGCAGCTTTTAAACGATGCATTTCCATTAATACATATATTTATATATATATCTATATATATATATTTATAAAAGTTAGGATCTTTAATTCCCCTATCTCAGTTTCCCCTCTATCTCTCTTCCCACCTAGAATTTTGACCTGCCTTTGGTTGCCTACTGTATGTCTAAGGTAGGACAGCCTCCCTCTAGAGATGCCAGACTTCAGAGGTGGTGCCTGACCTCGCAGTGGACACCCAACCTCCCAGCGTGATTAGTTCAGTTCTGAAAGCAGCTCACACTCCTTTGCACCCACAGAGAGAGACCAGACCACTATCTGAGCTTGGATGTCACAGTACCAGACAGCAAAAGCTAGATTAGCTGAATCCCACCCAGGCCTTTTTTCCCAGGCTGTGTACTAACATCAGTGTTTGTATCTAAAGGTTGAAAACAGAAAATGAACATTACGTTGTTATCTGTTTTGCTATGGTGCACACGAGTGATTACATAATGGATCCTCTCCTATCTGGAATTTATCAGACTACTCCAATACCTGACAGATCAGCAGGCTACCCACCACACTGGAGAAACTGGGAAAGTATCTGTTGCCAAAACGCTTCAGCTGAGCTCATCTTCCAGCCTATCTAAATGCAAGCTATGTGAAGCACATTTAAAAGATAAAGCAAAAAGCAAAGCCATGCATTTCAGAGATTGAAATATGATTGTATCCTCAAAGCACTATCTCAGCTACAGATAAGCTCAAGTAGTGGTAAGTTTCAAAAGAAAGAGCCCACACCATTTCAGTAGATGATATGGATCACACACCTTTTAATGCATCTGCAAATTGGATCTTATTTCCAACAGAGGTGGAGAAACTAAGGCACAACAAAACTCTCTTACACAATCAAATGTAAATCACCTACAGTTGGCTTTATATCCTACAGGGTTATTCCATGACTCCCATTTTTTTCAAACTGTGGGCAGTGAAATGGGCCTCTGGAGACAGTCAGCACTCGTTCCACATTTACCATCAAATTGCATTTGTGAGAGCAAGGCAGAGCACGTGCCTTGGGGTTTCACAGCTACAGAGAGTGCCGAGATGGAAACACGAGTGCTCGTCTGTGCTGTGAGTAGCCAGGAAGATGTGAATTGCACTGGAAGATGTAATGATGAGAGGTAAATCCAAAATGGGAAAAAAAACCCCAGACCCAAACCAAACCACAACAACAACAGACTTGGAAGGTATCGATAACGTTCCCTGCGTCAGCTAGTAAAGGAGGATTAACTTACTAAACAAAGAAATGTGTTTATACATCAGGCAATAGGCTTTGCAAGAAAGAAAAAACTACCTGTTAGAAAACACTGAGACTCTTATATGTTAGTGAAACCCAAAAAACATATAGAGGTTTTACCATTATTTTACTTGCATTTACAGTTAAGTTCAGAGAAGAGAAGAATGGAAGCAGGAGTAGATGACGCTTCAGGGTGAAACTTATCTCTCACAAAATAGCTCTTTAATGGGACAGGAGCACACCCTTGTCAGTAGTGGATGCTCATCTGGACCAGGCAGGTTGCCAAACATCCTGTGAGAGTTTAGGAGCTTTCAGGATCTGAAGGGATTTGGAGTGATCAGGTGGATACCTGAGGTTTGCAGGCAAGTAGCTGCCTCTAGTATATAGATTATATTAAGGTCATGTCTAGAGCAGTTCTTTCCATGTATCTTCAGATGCATGCTTTTGCTTCATCCACACATCTTGAATTTCAACTACCCATTTTCAGACATGCCAGACACAATTTTGTCCCACATATCTGACACAGTCTTGCAAACACTGTCCCAGCTGTGTCTTCCATCAACTTACTGCTCTTTTCTGACACTATCTAATTCCCCTATGTTGCATCAAATGCAAACTATTTATCTTTGCTTTTCATGGCACATTTCCAACCTCTTTACCTGTCATGACTCTGACATTTGCCTTGTCAAAAATGTCAAACTCCTCTGGCCATAGCCTTATATTTTTCAAACAAGCGCATTACTACTTTCTCCCATGTCACTCCATGTCTGCAAGCACTCCATTTCTTCCTCTTTTTAATCTCTACCTTATGACTATTTTGCTATAAGAAACCTTAAAAATAATTATGCACCTGGTAGACTGAAACTGCTACCTGTGATGCTGATGAAGCCTTTCTGGCATTCCATCACCTCTGCCAGCATGTTTTTATACCCTCAGAAACTTAACTGCAAACTCTTTGGAGAAGAGATAGTATGTATTCTTAGCTATTCCTCACAGCAGGATCCAGTGTGGCCCGTGAATATGTGGAACTAAAAATAAGACTGCTTATGTATCAATTATAAAATGTATTTCAACACTTCACATACGATGACAGTAAGTTAGGGGCAATTTCTTTTCTGATCTCAGTTCTTAAATTGGGTGAGATCTCCCAGTCTGGGGTGGCAAAACATAAACCAATTAAATCTGGCTTGCAGATGCATGCCATGCAGCTCTTCCTAAAAGTATGACAAAGAATGGGTCTTTTTATGGTTTTAAACCAGTGGCACCCACCTCTTACAATACCAAAATGAGGCAAAACCTACGGTGATGTAACTAAGACAAAAAAGTAATCCAGGCAACACTGAAACAATTCATACTGTTCCACTTGCCAGCTAAATCCTTCCCTTGCTGCTGCATGGATTTGGGTCTGAAGGGCAGTTTAATAAAAGAAATAGCCTCTCCAAAGGTATAAGTTCAATTTCAGGGCTGTCAGCCTCAGTGTTCTAGAAAAATGAAAATCTCTTGAGATAATGTTTCAAACCATACAAAATTAGATGTTCTACTTTGATAGAACTACACTGAATTACATGATTGGAGAGTTTCCTATACATTGAGGACATTGTGGAGTTATGCTGTGATCAAATCTGTGCCTTTCATTCACCTGCTGAAAGGTACTCATGCACGTCAACCACTATCAGCTGGAAGCGATAACGTCTCTTGTTCTGCAAGTTTCTTATCAACAGTCTGCGTTTGCCCGCCGGCTTTGAATTGGTTTCATTGCATATTTCCAGCAGATGAATGCATTTCTCCAGACTAATGCTGCTGTTTATCAGCGCTGCTTGGCTCACAGGGTAGCTGGCTCCACAATCTAGCTGGAATCAAATTAGCTGTTGATAAATCGGTTGTAAATAAGCTGAGCAGGTGAAAAGCTGCACATCACAGGTGTGCACAGCTTAGCACAAGAGCTTCCTGAGAAACTTTTCAGAGTAGTTTCACATCGGTGAACCTTAAATAACTGCAGCTATGTGTGTGCCTTTGAAGTGCAGACACGAGTTGACAGAAGCAGGAGGCTTCACTAGCTCCATGGACGTGTCTGTGGGGAAAAGAGTCGTGAACCAGTTCTCTGTGGTAATGAGATGGTCTCCTCTGGACAGAAGCCACACTGAGCTGGCACAGACACAGTGAGCCTCAGGCTCCAAGCTGATGTGACAGCATAGATGTAGCCCAGAGTTGAGTGTCCCTAATCACCTTTGACGGTCAGCAGGGACAGTTCTCCTCCTTCCCCAGGGAGCCTCTCCCTTCTCACCACCTGATTTGGCCACCTAGTTCTGTACAGTCACCAGCTGGTGGAAATACCCTGCTATGGCCTCAGGAGCTTTGAAGAGGTATGATGCCTTTTGGAACAACAAAAGCAGTGGACAAAAAGTAAGCCCGCTTTTTAAAACTATAAAGTCAGCCTTTTTCTTCCCTCTCTTCATCTGGCTTGGCATGATTTCCACACAAAACCCTTGGCTTCCTTTGTGCTTTCAATGTAGAGTTCAGGTGACAAATCTATGAACAGATCTCTCAACAGACTCTCCTGTCAGCTGCATCCTCCACAAATGATTTCACTGTTAACTAGCAAACCATTAAAGTCTCCAAAATGACAGTATGGTTGCCAATATTCGCAGCTTCAAACCACTAAGTACCTTTTCTTCTCTTCTGCTTTTTAGTTTAACAGGGAAAAAAAATCCATCTCACCAATGTCATCCTATCTGCAGTGTCCAAGTGCTCATCAAGCACCCAGAGTGGTTATAGTTGTATTCCTGGAATTGTTATTCTTGCTCACTGTTTTTTTCTCTTTATTTCCTGTGTTAAAACTGCAAGTTTATCTCCATTTTCTGTTCTCCCCTTTAGCCAGCTGTATTTTGGCTTTTCTTTTCTCTATTTTTTACCAGAATTTACAGCATTTTGTGCCTCCACTGTTTGATGGGTTTTTTTTAACCTTTAAAACACATTAATATTCCTTTTGCTGTGGATTTCAGTAGCTGAACGTTTTGTGTACTGCCAGTTTCAAACACTGTTTTCTTGTTAATAGCAGCAGCCCAAATAATAGTTCAGCAAAATTTCAAAATCATAAACTGTTGAAAACTGGGTTTTTGCAACATGGACTTTCATATGATCTAAAAGCAAAGCCCAGGGTGGTAAAATTGACTTAAAGCACCAAACACAGATTAAAATCAGCCAGCTCAGCCCAGCTAAATTCTACTAAGTGTCTAATGAGCACTGTGACTGTGATGTGGACGTAACACAAATGAAATCTGTACTCACAGTTGTGACAGGTGGCTCCCATGTAGCCCGTGTCGTTACAGTCACAGTAAAAGGTGGTCCAGGACTGGGAGCATTTTCCTCCATGTTCACAGTAGTTGGGTAAACATCTAATTTGAGACAGTTTTAAAAAAATGTAATTAATTATAAATATTTCTGCAAAAATAATGTGCTGGAAAAAAAAAAAAGGCAAAACAAAACAGAATTGTCTTGACTCCTCATTCAGGCAAGAGTTTCCTAGGGCTGAATCACTGTGTAATGAAATAATTATTTCTTCCTCTGTGATTCACATACAATACAAGCACTGAAGAAAACAACATTTAAGCTATCCAGAAGATAGGTAAAGATCACTCTAAATAAAAACATTCCACTTGTTAGCAATTTAAGTGTCACGAACTTTCTGAGCATAGAGGAAGAAAAGTAGCAAGTGAAAATGATATTTAAATCTTGTTTCAAAGGAGAATCCCCTGTTCTCTGATTAAACAGACACCACTGTTATCAAAATTAGGCTGAGTTACATTTGTGGTAACACTAACAGCATGTAAATCTCTGAAGTGAGAGGAAAAATACACTTCAATTATGAGTTCTGTACTCTCTTCCTCATTTTAGTTGGTGTGCCTCTGAAGTATTATTGTGAAACAAATTATTAAAAGAAGAAAGAGGCACAACAGCATGCAGCTCAGGAAATGAACAAAAATAAAAGCTGTGGGAGATAAATTCATTTTCTAGGACAAGAAGTGAATGCTGATCTGAACTCCCCTGGTATAACTCCATTGCAGGCAGTGCAATGGAGTTACACCAGCTTAAATGGAAACAGATTGTTCCCTTATTTGCCTTTTTTTCATTTTATTTTTTTCCCTTTTACTGTATATTAATATCTTTTACACAGTATGTCTGACTTTTGAAAAATAAGTAACTTGTTTATACCGCTGATTCAATTGTGATGGGTGGGTGGGGAGGAAACAGGCAATAAATTTATCCTTTACACTACAGAACTCCATTAGGATTTGCTTTGCTGTAATTTGAGCTTCAAAACTCTTTTGATGCCCAGATCTTTCCAGGGTGTTAGTGTGAAATCACTGATGGTACCTTGATTTTTTCTAGCTGAAGACATGGTTTCATTGCAGTTCATCTCATCCTTAGCATTTTATTTTTCCATTTAGGTACGCTTATTGCCCTTAGCAGTGGCTTAGCAGCTCTGTTTCTTCTAGATTACTTAAAATTAAAACCTATTTCATGCATGCAAACAGAAAACCTGTGTGTCACTAAGAGTCATCTTCACCAGCCTTCTGAGCCTCATCAGCCAAGTTTTCATCAATTTACTTGAGTCCAAGGCTGTTCAGAGCTGCCAAATCTTGACAACCCAAAGAAACCTGTTTGTGCCCAGAGGCCTATCAGAACAACCTCCTGTCCTCAATATGCTCCATGCTCATTCATACAAACTTACATTTATTTCATCTCTATCAGTGAGTCTGAGGTTCATTCCAGAACACAGGTTCACTTGATCACTATTTATACCATTATATATAAAATTATAAAGATTATATAAAATATTAACATGAAAGATTAATTATTTTTATTAATGCCTACTCAATTACTGCAGTAATTATTTATTATTCAAATACTAGAGAAATAAGGAATCCAAGAAGAAAGTATGTTATTTATAACTATCTGTAACATTTTTTAAAACAATTATAAAATATATTGGTCTTATAAAAATCATTGTCACGGCTTTTATTAATCATTGAGCTCAAATACAAAATGAGGACAGAGTATGAGAATTACACACCTGGTTTCCTAGCTTGCCAGGGAGCTATTTCCAGAGCTGTGGGACCACACCTTGTTTCTAAAACAAGAAAGAAACAAAGGGGAAGGCCAAAACCTCTGGGTTTGCCCTATCCTTAGAGCAGGAATTCTGAGAAGGGTGAGATTTTGGTTGTTACAGTATGCTGGGCAATCATCAGTCAGTCCAGCAGCCTGCTGGGGCAGCGAGAGCCCAGCCAGCCCTGGGCCATCACACCTACCCCTGGCAATACCAAGGTTGTGGGAACCCAGAATGCAGAGAATATTTCCCTGCCTGTTTTGAAGGGTTCTACCCCCCTGGACAACACTGTATTTGACATTTATCCATGGAGAAAACTGCCAACTCTTTGGGAAGAACTAGAATCTACTCCAGTGTGAACTAAATAATAGAATATTATGTAAGGTTATCACAGGGTGAAAAATCTAAAGGTTTTGGGTTTATTAATGTAGTAAATAGGTAAAAAGCAAAAACTCCAAAATGGAGGACTGTTGTTGTTTCTAGACCTTCTTCTTCTTCTAGCACTCCATATTCTGCAGTAGAAGGTGTCTAAAGTGATTGGATAAAAAATTCCGCAGTTCCTGTGTACGTGACGGGAGCATTTGTCTAACATTGGTAGGAAAGTGAAAATATCTTTCGTTTCAAGTTTTTATTGGATGATTTACCTTTAAGAAGACTGTGTTATCTTGATAAGCAAGCATTCTTATGCATTCTCAAGCATTTTCTCAAGCATTCTGCTGCATTCTCTGCTTTGTGCTGTGTCTGGGTCATGCTGGTGACTTTACTTCTCTGATAAGACTTAATAAACTATCTTAAAGCAGAGAGTGCTGAAAGTCTCGTTCATCTATCGAACTCCTGGTAAGGACTCTAAATTCCTCCCCCATCAAGGGGGGCCTGAATTAAGACACAGCAAAGTAACACAAGGTGAGATTTAAAGCTTTGGGTGGATGCTGAGGAGAGCAGCAGCTGCCTGATGGGATGGTGTGAGCAGGACTGGGTGGTCCTGGTGTGCTCTGAGCCCTGCAGGACCCAGCAGCTCCCCAGCAGCTCCATCCCCGAGGCAAAACACAGGGCCACGAGGGCTCTGTGGTGATACACGAGAATTTCGCTGGTGGGAGCACATTTATTCATATTTGTACTTTGGTGGTGCCTGCCCTTGCCCTCAGCACACTTTAATTCCTTTAATTCCACTTGCTGTTTGGTGATAAACATTCCTTTATGCCACCTGTACAGCAGTGGTTCCATTCACACCCAGGGATGCTGGTGAGAAGAAACATGTGATGTTAATAGAGCTCTTTGGAGAGATTAAAAAAATAGCGCTGTGTTATTATCATAACTTACATCATCAGTGTAATGGACAAATATGCTTTTTGCCTATTTTAAGCTACCTCTTATTAATTAACTCAATGCAGTAGAGCTAATTACTAGTCATTTGTGGTTTGCCAAAGGCCTGTATTAGAGGCTTAGCCACATTTATTCCCTTAAAACAGCTTCCTTTTAAAGACTTTACAAAGTTTGAAGGTCACTTCTCATTTCTACTTGTCTTACAAATGCAAACACTTTTTCTTCTCCCAACAATGCACAAAATGCAAGTCAAACTAACCATGTAAGCTTTTAATGATATTCATAAATTCAGAATTAAATCTTTTTTATTCCTTAGTCTATTTGCTTTAATTAGCACCAACTGCATTGATCTTGGTTTTGGTCAGATAACTAACCCTTCTAAAAGCTTATGAAACAAATTTCTTTGCAACTCTAATAATTACCATAATCCCATTCTAGCTGAGCAGTTGTGTCTTCGTTAGAAGCAAAATTTATCCTAATTGTGAGAGAACTCAAAATTAAGAAATAGCTATGATTAAAATTAATCAAGGCATGGATAAGTCACAGATTGTTCCATTTGTGAACTGTCCTAGATCCTCATGTTGAAGGATTTAAATACATGCAATTTAAAATATAAATTAATATTTGCATTCCAGTAGAAACAAACGCTTTCAGCAAAAAATGCAGTGGTATCACAGAAAGTTTCATAGACAAAAATTTGCATCACATAGCCCCCGACCTATTTGCAATTGAAATGAACAAACAGCTCAACTCAATTTTTGCAAGTAACATAAATGAGACACTTGAAAATTTATGGATTTGTCTAAGAAAGTTTGTGACAGACCAGGGACTCTGATCTTCCCCATTTATTCAGATAATAAATAGCACAGTGAAAAATTATTATTTAAAAAAAAATAATAAAAATAAGTGAAGCAAGTAATTTTTTCCCTCATTCAGCCAAGCTGGAAAATGCACACCTTGGCCATCTAAGTGAGCAATATGCAGAGCCTGCACAAAAGCCTTCACTGTCCTTGGATGAAACATTCACCTCCAAAACCGTTCGTGTGCTCCCTCTGAAATCAAAGGACAAACTGCACAGACATTAGGGGGCAAATTTGGCCCTTTGATGGGAATGATGAAGAAATAACAATGGCAAAATTACTTGAGTGGGAAGGCTGAAGGAGTTCTACACATTTGATGTTACACTTGACTGGAAATAAACCCAGTGTACTTTCAATAAGCACCTCTGAGATTTTGTTACAGTCAGCACAATACATCCAGCACTACTCTCCACTCTGCCTAAGTAAAGAGGAAAGAAAAGGAACCATTACAAAGAGAAGGAAAAAAGGAACACACCCCCTCAATATCAAGACTGTAAATATACACAATTTTTAGACAAGCACTAAGTCCCTAAAACTCAATAATGCTGTAACAAAAAAATACCTGAAATTTTGGAAAATTTTCTATCAATAAAGCATTTTCCTAAATATTGTATCAAATTCATTTTATTTCAGTATGTTTTCCTATATACAGCCAGCAGGTATTAATTTTATAATTAACAAAATATAACATTAAAAGAGATTACTTCATATAGTGGGCGTGCATGTCTGATGAAACTCATGGTGTTGCTGTAACAGACTGTATTTTGCTTTAGTAAAATGGTATCTTTCCACTAAACTCAATAGATTGAGGCCAATTGCAACAGCATGGATTTCAGCCCTGCTGTGCTGAGCTGTAAATCTGGGAAATTCCTTGCCAAAGGTTATTTTTGATACAAGAAATGGCTTCAAGGGGAGACCAGACAATCATTTCGAAGAGAAATTTAGCAATGTTACCAGACAGACAACCTATAACAACTTCAGAGGTTTACCAAGGGGAAAACTAATGAGGATCTGAGAGCATCAAAAATATTGCAAAAGCACATCCCACTCTTATTTTCCCCTCAATGCCCTTTTGTGGTAAAATAGTGGGCTAGGTGTCCTTAACTAAAGGAAGAAAAAAGAGCTACCAGAACCAGAGGAAGAGAGAAAAAGTGTGTAAAAGAAGTATTACAAAAGGCTGCAAAAGAATTAACACTGTTCAGACCTCTGGTTTTCCTCAGCAGACATTTCCTCCTCATCACCACACCTTCCAAATTCTCCCTCCTCTTGCAACTTTAGAAAACTGACCAACAACTTACTAAAAAGTCTTGTGGCGTTTTTTATTTTTTTATTTTAAAGTCATCTACGTTTTCTTTCCTAAATCTATTATGTTATGGGAACTCATGGAGTAAAAAGAGAACAAGAATAATGTGAACAGACAATTCTTCTTTTCCATGATGGAAATCATCTAGTCTATCCTACTGAATTGATGAAAAAAAACCCCACAAAAATCAAAAAAACTGAAAAAAAAAAAAACAACGGTATTTCTGTCACCTCAATAATTTATCACAAAGGTAGGTCTTTTCTTCTTTGCGAGATTTGAAAAACTTGATGAAAGAAGTTTTAAAATATATTACTATTTCCACTGTTGGTCACCTTGGTTCTCAGACCCTGCACATGAATACCACTGTGAGACCAACATTTAAAAGATCTGAATGCTGCTGCCAAAAGCCCTCAGGCATTTGAGTAGGACAGGACTGTGGAGGAGTTGTGCTGGGACTGGCACTGGTGAAGCAAAAGCCTCTTATCTGTGCCTTAGATAAAAGACTTTTTTTTAAGATTTGATTGCTTTGTTGTTAGAACACCTACATTTTTAATATAGGTAAATGTGCTGACAGCTTGGCTTAGCATCAGCAGAAAGGATTTTATATAAATAAATTTGAAAAAGAAAAAAGGGAAACAAATAAACCATCCTGTACAGACAGCTGTTCCATTTAGAATTCATCATTTTACAAAGCAAAAGCAGAAAAGCCATCTGCAAAAATCAAACAAACAAAGAAAGATATGATATTATATTCTACTTGCATCCCCATATTTGGCCTTTAATTTACTGTGGCATTGCACATCCCATGGATTTTTGTTCTAAAGGAACAGCAATAGGAGCAAGCTCTATTCAGGTGTCCCCCAAACTCAATTCCACACTCAAGCTGGATTTCAAAAGCCAATAAATCAGCCCCTTACATCCCTTCAAATGGCCCTTCTTTCTCCACAGGGGTCTCACTCAGGACAAATCCCCTCTCCCACCCTGGTGGGAAGTCCCTGCACTCACAGGGACAAAGTTAACTTTCTCCAGTTTCAGCACCTTTCCACATCCAGAAGTCACTGCAGTTATAGGAAGGTGTTCACCCTGCTCAAACCAATTTTTACCTACCCCTTACAGGATTTACTGAATGATACTGATGAATCTGAAGCATCCGTCTACAGCATTTATACAGACTAGTGGGCCTGAATTGTCATTTTCTGTAGCTGGCCTTGCATGTATGAAACAAAGACAGGGAAAAATTAGGGCAGGACAAGTGAACCAATTTATGGCATTATTCAAATAATCTGAGCAATGCTTTTCATTCTCTTTAAAGAGACACAAAGCCTAGAACACTGCCCCCTCCTCAGAGGCAGTGTTTTCCACTGTGACTGCCTTTTGTTTTTTTCTGGGAATTTGCTTTGTACAAATATTTTCTTGTTTTCTATCACAGAGCAAGAGCATCTGACAGTGTGAAGATCATATCCCAGTCCAAGAGCAGGAAACTGTGCTACATGGTTTTATTTCACTTCATTGCCAATCAGCCCTTAAGCTATTAGAGAGAAACTCTGCCATTACCTGTATTATTCAGCTGGTTTAAACATTAGAATAGATATGAGGAGATGAGGGGATGCTCTTCAGAATTGCAGGGATTTTAATTCCAACACCCAGGCTTTGGATGCCTGTGGGTTTGAATTTTTTTAATCTTGCTCTGTTTTTATGCATCCTGTCCTTCCATCTTAAAACCTGGTTGGTATTGAGAGGATTTCCAAGTCCAGACCTTCAAAATGCTACCTGCAAGGGTGTAATTCCAGTAATTTAATTCCATTAGTTAGCATGTCTAATTTGTGATGTAGGTGCATACTTAAGGGAAGGACCCAAGAGATTGTTCAACACTCACAGAACATCATGTAGTCCTCTATTTCTAATACTATTTTTTTCACTGTATAGTGATCTTTACAAGGAATTAAGCCATTAAGATACATTTTTCCCTTTTTCCTTCCCCACCATGTAACATAGTTTGGGTTTAAGATATCTTCCCCATTCCATTTCCACATCATTACCTCCAGTGTTTTGCTTTGGGTTTAGTACAGAAGAAGTAGAAAAAAACCCAGAATTTCTCTAAGGGCAATATGATGAAAAAGAAAGACACATTTCTAACAATATCCTAATTTTTGCTGAACAAGCACAAAGCAAAGTGTTTTACAGAGTAGCAAGCATGAGAAAGGGTAACTTTTTGAAAAGTGTTTCACATTTTCCTTAATTAACACATAAACTGGAAGAAGACATGAAGCTTCAGCTTGAGCTGAATCCTAAAACAGGCAAAAGAGACAAAAGATAAGGGGGGAAATTTTCACTCACAGAACTCAAGTGATCTTTTTAAGGTGATACAAAAGATCAGAAGAACTACTAATGTGGACCATCAGAACCCTATAACTAGACAGGACAGTCTCTCCTGCAGCATTTAAAGGAAAAATCTAGATCTGGGTATTCCAGCATCTGAAGGTGGGCAGTCCAAATGCTTTCTTTTGGCTGAGGATGGAGACATAGTTGGGCAGTTCTCAAAAAAAAACTTGGGATTTTTTTTGATCAGAAATATTTTGAAAAAGGACACATGACATCATATGACATTCCCTCTTATGTCTTCAGATCATTCCAGCTTTGATAATCATCCAAATTCAAGGAATGTGATGTAAAAACATCCCACTCATTGCTATAAAACCAAGAAGGGAAAACTTAAGAGGATTTCCTGCAAAGAGAAAGTAATATGCACTATAAAATAATTGTCATTTCTGCAGAGAAGGCACTCAATAATGAAGACAGAAAAACTATAGAGAATGAAAAGGGTGAATGCCAAATTGGAGGTTGGGTTTTTTTTTTTTTAATTATTCTTACTTGCAGTGCACTACAGATCTTTATGTGGGGATAAATGCAATACTAAGTGTTTGATTTTTTAATCCCAGCCTGGGACTCTAACAAAAAAATTAAAATTCACTGGACATAATTAGCCAGGGTATTTTCTCACTTGCATGGCCAAGCTGGGGGGTGAAAGGATCATATGAAGTTTGGCTTCTGCTGCAGGGCATACATTAAATCTAAGAGGAGTGTTAAGAAATATAAAAAAACACTGTGCTTTTATCGGATTTATCCTAACACCCTTCACCTGCAATAGTAATTAATTTCCCAAAGGCCCATTTTGACAGTACAACACACGAAGCAATGTTAAGTTCAGCACTAAAAGTAAAGGAAGAAAAAGTAAAAAAAAAAAAATTCTTTCTTACAAGTAAAAATTGATAATAAAATATAATAGAATCTACAAAGGAAATAGGCATAAAGCAGGTTTTAAAAGGTCAGCTCTATTTAGCAAGGAAAAAGAACACTTTAAGCTAATTTATTTAGAAAATACTATGAAGAATTTTCACACATAAAACGTGGGTAGGGATAAAAGAATAGGGACTAAGGATACTATTTGTGCTCCACAACTGAAGCAGCTCAGGGAAGCCAACTCATGAATCAACTCCATGTATTTCTCACTGATAAAGTACAACTGTTAACACCAATCTCATCGCAGTGATTATTATGGATACCACATGCTGCTCTCTCCATTTGGATTTGCTAGGAGAACTGGAATATGCAGACAAATCTTGGTTTAATAAGGACAGAAACACCAGCATGTGCTTGTGTCTGCCCACTGGTTCTATGGACATGGGACACTGCCAGGATTCATAAGAAAACACCTGAAGCCAGGTTTGTGTTCCTCGTGGCAGATCACTGGAATTCCCAGGATGTCCTGCCAGATGTGCCATCTGTCCATCTGCCAAGGTGGATTCGATGGGAATTTTGTTTTCCTCCCCCTCTCCCCCAGGTCACTTAAGGGAACTGAAGTCCCTGGTGTTGTCCTTGACAAGTGCTGCCAGTATTTGCTACAGCGAGGGCAAGGTGCCAGCCAAGTAAAAATAGGACAACCCAGTCAGAGCTTCATCAGCGCAAAATCAACAAGAGCTGCAGCAATCAGATTAAAGTACCTCAGCAGCTGGAGACAGGGAGAGCAACACATGCATTATCTATGCAAACTTGTGAACCCGAGCCTAGAGAAAAGCAGGCTCTGGCCACCCTTGTAGTTCCTTTATGGATAATGACAGGCTCAACACATAAAAGCCCTTCCAAATCCAAAGAAAACCCGGTCTAATGTACTCAAGTGAGAATCATGCATAGGATTTATGACAATAAAACAAGGGGTGTACAACGCCGTGCTTCTCCGTCTGCCTCAGCCCCACCTCTGTCCAGGGACACTGCCACCAACAAGTCTGTCACTGCAAGGTGTTTCAGTTCTGGCAGGAACGACAGAATCATGACATTTCAGACTCCTTCACAGAGTTTTCTCTGTCACTGGGCAACAAAAATACCTCCTCCTCTGTGATGGGGGCTGAGGAGTTAAAAACATGAATGGAACCAATGTCCTCATTAGAGGTGTGTTCCAAGAGGATTTGCCTCAAAAGCCTGGTGAATGCAAACGTTTGTCCAGAACCACCTTGAGGGGCAAGGGTGACTATTTCCATCTGAGGTGCCGATTCATAGGAAAATGAGATCAGTTTTCCACTCACCACAGCTCTTTGGCACAAGTTACCCCAACAATGCCTCCTGAACACTTTTCTTTATAGACTTTGAAGGAGCTGGGAGGAGAAACCACACCAGATCTTCCCTGTTTGTGTACACACAGAGTGCAAGAACTCCTGCAAATGGGATTTTCTTCTCTAGCACTGCAAAGCAGTTTGTCCCACGGCAGGCAAGAAGTGCAGGAGATGAAGCCAGCCATGCCTTCAGGCTCCAGGCAGCACTGCAGCCCTCGCTGCTGCATTCCAAGGGCTCCATCTGTGGTAAGAGCAGCCAGCCCTGCTCAGCCCAAAGGGAGCATCTGTGCCGGATGATGAAGGGCTGGGAATCCACCGAGTTTCTGGACTGAGGTTTAATGACTTTCTGGCACATTTTCCTAATAACCATGGTAACTCTTGAGCTGTAATATCTCTTGAGCCCACATTCCTGCATCTATTCTCTGAACAGGATGCCAGCCACAGCAAACAACCAACTCAGCTTCAGGACTGGAGCTAGTATTTCTAGTCACAAAATCTGGCAGTCGAGCCAATTGCTGAATGGGAAATCCCAGAGCTTCTCAACTCTGTGGCCAAATTCTCAGCATCTGCATATTTGTTTTCCTACCCATTTCATTTATTTTTAAATGAGAGGCTGACTGAATTTTCCCCAGGCTATGCCTTCCATTGTTTGCCCACACACAGACAGACCCACACGCCCACTATTCCACTGACACAAAGGAAGAGAAAACACAGTGCAGAATGCATTAGTACTTAGGGAAATTCACACTTTGATTCAAATGTATCTGGAGATTGGCACTGCTATGACGCAATGTATTTTCTTTTTGAACAACAGAAGTACAGAGAGCTGCATACAATGAAAACAATGTTTTAGAAACAGTCAGGGACTTGGACTTCCTAGTCCTAAGTTTATCACCTCCCTTCAGTGAGGATCGTCAGTGCCTCTCCTTCAATTTCCTTACTCTGACAGTGCCACAGCAAAAATGCTGATGAAATAAGTTCAAGAGCATCCCACTGCACACTTTGCCAGCTTCCAGCCATCTGCAGCTTATGAATTCATGTACGCCTTACTGGCTTTTTCCTTTACATGTGACCTCTGCAGCATCTAACAGCATCCAATCTGATGTTGTGCAAGATCTGAACTTGTGAGAAACTGCACGTTCTTGTTTATTATTCACCTCCTTCATGCTGCTCCTCATCGCACAACTCTGCCCAGCTCTCTTCTCCAGGCTGGAGAGTCACAGCCTATTTAACCTCTCCTTGTAGAGAACAGTTTGTGGCACACCAAACAACAGAGTGTCACTTTCAGAATGACAGACTGACGGACTGTGCAGTCAGAGCTGCACACAGCACCTCCTCTGAGTGGCCCAGAGAGGACACACTTCCTGGAAAAGCCTGGTCAGGCCAAGGAGGAGGTCAGTGAACACATCCAACTGGATCTGCATTTCATCTAGCAACTAAACCAGAGGGTTGTGAAGGGATCCACACAGAGCTGTTATATTGATTTACTAAGGGGAAGGTGTTTCTGTAGTTATCCACTGCCTCAGTCCCTGCCTTTTCCAAACTTCTCACCCTCATTTACACCACATCTGAAAGAGAGACAGGCACATCAACTCCAAGAAGTCACAGGATCTCAAGGAAACAGAGAGACAAGTAGAAGGAAATCAAATCTTTTCATCAAAGAAAAAAACACCATTAACGATAATGGAGTTTAACCACCATTCTAGACATCATGAAATTGGCAAAGAAGATATCCCAAAAAACCCCAGAGCAATAAATTCTGCAATCACAAAGCTTTCTTCTGCAGTTGTAAAAATGAATCACGCGTTTTTTAGAAGCAAAAAGAGAAAATCAGGGAAGTGACATACGAGTAGGAGCTGCTGCTCCTTCTCTCCCATTTAATAGATCTATATCTATCTATGTATATCAGGTTATTGAAAAAAAACCCTTAATTTTGGGCTACACAGTCCCTACTCACAGCTGCAGCACTGTCTTAGATTGTCTGAGAGATACATCTACTAAAATGAGCTTTCTCACAGGTCTGACACTTCATGAGCTGAATTCCTGAAAGATTTTTCCCATGGTTTTGGTGGGGTTGTTTGGTGTTTTGTTTTGTTTTGGTTTGGTTTTTTATTTAAGCCCTGTTATTGTTGTTGCCATTTCAGAACCCCCAAAGCAAGAACAAGGGACAGCTGTTCCAGCTGCAGGAAAAGCCTGAGCCAATGCAACAGAGCTGGAGGGAACTTGGAAGATCACTCAGTCCATGCTCACACCCCAAGGCAGCAACACCCACACCCATGTTCATTATTTCTCCCAGACTCATCTAACTTTTCCTAAAGCCCTCCAGTGACAGAGCCTTGACAGTCTCCTCAGGCAGTCTGTGCCATGGCAGCTCTCCTACACATCTGGGCAGAAAGGATGATTATTCCCTTCAGCGCTGCAGCAGCCTTTGAGCACCTAAGACCATTATGCTGCCTCCCCTTAGCAATCTCTTCTTAAAGAATTTAAGCAATTTTTCTTTGCAAGGGATGTTTTCCGGCCCTGTTTTGTGGGGTTTTTTTTGTTTGGCTGGTTTTTGTTTGTTTGTTTTGTTTCTTGTTTGTTTGTGTTTGTTTTGTGGGGGTTGTTTGTTTGTTTAGAGGGGGCCTTTGAAGAAACAGTTTGGGCTCTGTGTATCTTTATAGAGAACAGAAATTTAGAAGCATGACTGCTAGCAAACCTAAACACAAAGTGGCAACCCTGGTTAGTGTTTAAAATACAGTGTTTGTTCACCCCCCTGCTGCTCCTCACTTGGGCACATTCACCCACCTGCTTTGTTCACTGGCTGATCTGTGTTTCATAATTTGTCCAGCTGCTAGTAACCCAGAATTTCAAAATGAAGGCTGTAGATGCTAAAAGCCCAGTATTTTTGTATCAGAGCTATGGCTCAGGGGTCCTGCCTAGATCAGGGGAATGGCTTCAAGCAGGTTTTCCTTCTAAGCTAACAGGATAAAACACCACATGAGGAAAACAGCAACGCTCTGTAACTGCATCCCTAACCCATGTCCAGGAGGCTGTTTGACAGGGTCAAGAAGTCTTTGCAAACACTATAAAATACTGAAGAAGGAAATGTGTAAGAGAAGACACCATTAGGAAAAAGACATTCTGTTGTATGTTGCTGTTTTGGGTTTTTTCTTCTCTAAAGCAGAAATCCTTGGGAAAGTCCATCTTGTGTTTGTAAAGCCCCTAAAATGTTACTTGCAGGTGGAGGACAGGGAGCCTGGCCATACAACCACAGCTAGAGGCTTAGTGGGCATCAAGAGAACGGAGTGAATCCCTTCTGACTTACTGCATCTATGAGCAAATGAATTTTTTATGCTGCTTGCCACTTCCCCATCCCTTGACACTGACATCCTCCTCCCTGCAGATTAAAGGCCAAAGACAAAAAGCATTATTACATTCTCATTAGACTTCCTTAATGCTCAGACTTTCTCCTGGAAGCTTTTAGGTTTAATATGTCACCCCCAGACAATGCTTCCTTTCCCAGAAGACACTTAAAAAACACCAGGAGTGAGGGCTGCATGGTCCCTGTAGCCATGAACTTAATCTTTATCACACACACTGAACTGAACTTAAATTCAAAGAGAGTCTCCTTTTTTATTTTTTTT
>VZRO01000218.1:993742-1149899 GCA_013397915.1 Daphoenositta chrysoptera
TTTTTTTTTTTTTTTTTTTTTTTTTTGGCTAGGCCCATATCAGATGGCTTTTGGTCAGAGATGGTCAACGCAGTGCATGTCCTGCTGCAAAAGACTGTTTAAAGATACCCAACAAAATGTCTCTGAATTCAAGGACTTCATGGCACCTTTACCTCAAGGCATCTCTGCTTTGTTACCTTCTGCTTTGTACCATGCCATGGAGGGGAAATGCTAGCATGGTGTAAGAAACTGTATTTTCTGACTTATTAATTCAGTGTAAAGCAAACAAGTCCTGATGTGCACTCCTAAGAGAGTATAAATCCTGGAAAGGCAACAAAAAAAGAGGGATAAAATGCAGTCTATTTCCTTTTAAAGATGGAGCAGACCTCTATGGCTTAGCACAATATTGTCTCAATTTTTCTCTAGCTCTCACTGGAAGAGGTCTGCAGGCAGGACCTCTTAACACTTCATAACAGGAGCAGTGCAAACACCACAGGCTGCAACATCCTCAGAAAAGACTGAGCACTCAGTATTTGGTTAACCATAGTAAACATACATACTAGAACAAAAGAAAAAGAATTAGCTAGATTAGCAGAAGGCAGGCAGTGGGGATAATGCCAAGACTTCTACACATACATTGCTACCAGAAAAATTGCTTCCTTCTCCAGATTCTATTTTCCTGTTCCAAAAAGCACTGGGAACATTTTGCAGGAGCAGCTTTGTCTTGAAGGAGACAAAGAAGGGAATGCTTTGCAGGGCTTGTGGAGCAGACACGGCTCTGACATGAACAGATTGGGGATGTCGCCTTACACAGGATGTGTCACCTCAGGAAAACATGCAGGAACCATACCAGAGGACTGCAATTCAGACATAACTTGATATGCAACAGCAGGGACATCAGTGATGCTGGCACTGCACTGAGAGCCACAGACAAGCAGTGTCTTAATGGGAGATGGTGCTAAGGAGCCTTCTTCCATCACCTGCACAGCCCATATTGCTGTGCTCAGCTCAAAACCCTGCAGTGCCTTTGTGTCCTGCCTGCAGAACTCAGCTCTCACAGACACATCCTGAACTGCCCATCCAGCCAGGACCAGAGCAGCCACAGGGTGGCCTTGTTCACAGGATTGCTAAGGCTGCCAGGAGCCTCGGGATGTCTCCAACAAAAGCTGCCTGCTCAAAGAAGGTTCAGCAACAGGGTCACGTTCACTTGTTCTCCAAAAGCACTGTCTCCCTAGCCACCAAAAGGAAACAAGGATAAACTCTCATTATTTCCCAAGAAATAGTTACTGAAGAATGGAAATAATAAATACAGGGGACTGGAGGCATTCATGGCAAGTTCATTTGGGCACACATATTGTTCCAATACTAGAGATGAGTGATAGTGACACATTAAGGCTCAGTCCTTCAGATGGCTCCATTTAAATCAATGGAGTCTCATCATTATACAGAGAATCCCAGGCTATGCGGGTGGGTGTGGGCATTATAAGCTTGCACAACTGATTTTCTCTCCAAAACATACTGCTGGCATCAATAATCATTTCAGTTTATCATCTTCCAAAACAAAGTCATTAATTCTCTTTTTAAGAGCAGGCACAAGTTGCAGTGAGCTGCCTAACCACTGCTTTCAGAGCCCAAGTCTGAATGAGCTTGGCCTACAAGCCTATAACAAATAAACTGCTTCTAAATAGAGGCATATTCCTCAAAAGAGGTTTTAGCTTAGATAACTAAGATAAATGTCCCATTTACATGTTAATTAAGCTACACAATTCCCACATGCGTTAAAATTACAAAAACGTGTGCTTTACAGTGCACACAGCAATAAATCTTAAAATTACAGAATCACAGAATATGCTGAGTTGGAAGGGATCCTTAGTCCAACTCCTGTTCCTGCACAGGACACCCCAAGTGTCACACCCTGTGCCCAAGAGCATTGTCCAAACACTTCTTGACCTCTGTCAGGCTGGTGCTGTGACCACTGCCCTGGGGAGCTGTTCCAGTGCCCAAACACCCTCTGGGGAAAAATCTTTTCCTGATATCCAACCTAAACTTCCCCTGACCCAGCTTCAGGCCATTCCCTCAGGTCCTGTCACTGTCACCACAGAGAAGAGATCAGTGTCTGCCCCTCTTCTTCACCTCACGAGGAAGTTGTGACTGCAGTGAGGTCTCCTCCAGACTGAGCAGACTGAGAGACCTCAGCCACTCCTCACACAGCTTCCCCTCAAGGCCCTTCACCATCTTCACTGCCCCCTTTGGATGCTCTCNCTCATGTTCAACTTGCCATGGACCAGGACCCTCATGTCCCTTTCTGTGGCATTGGTCCCCAGCCTCTCATTCCCCAGTCTGTACATCCAGGGTTGCTCCATTCCAGGTGCAGAATCTGACACTTCCCCGGGCTGAACTTCACACAGTTGGTGCCTGCCCACCCTCTCATTTGTCAGGACCTCTCTGCAGGGCCTCCCTGCCTCTGAGGGAGTCAGCAGCTCCTCCCAGTTTGGTATCACGTGCGAACTTGCTCAGTATCCCTTGCAGTCCTATGTCCAAACCATTTATGAAAACGTTGAAGAGCACAGGGCCAGGATGCCACTGGATTTTTTGGCCACCTGGGCACACTCTGGTTTGTCCACTCTGTCAGCCAGCACCTCCAGGTCCTTCATTAGAGCACATAAAACTTTTGTTTGTGTGTGTGATATATTTAATAAGAAAGGTGGTGTTATGTAAAACAACGCCATTCTTACTATGTTTGGATCCTTGCCTTAAATAATTTCATGGTACAATCAGACTAATGCTTGTCATCCTTGGGACACCAAAGACAAGGAAGATATTTGCAGTCACACCACTGAGTTGCACACAGCCTGGACTTGGTGACAAGGAAGGCATTGGAGATGTCCCACAGAACCTCTGCATCATACCAGAAGAGTTCTCTTTTGTTTCAACATACAATCACACAAAGCGCTTCTAAACGGTCCACTCAAGCTTAAAAAATCTGTTTTTCCAAGAAAACAGCAAAATTCTCTCTTCTCAGTTCTTAGGAAAGATGACATTTTGCTTTCTTTTGTAAAATCAACTGCATCTTTTTCCATTCTACCTTGAAATGGTAGAATTCCATCTACCATTTCAGGCACACCAAGTATGAAATTCACATTCCCCTGAATTCAGTCATCATTAAATGTGGAAAGAGATTTGATCAGCAAAGTCAGTAATTTCTCCATACAAATTAACAAAAATGAACATACAAAGATGAGCACAAAGGTCTTGCATCACAGAGGTTTTGCCCACTTATCAAAAGACTGCAGCTCCAGCAGGCTGATCCCTCCTACAGGAAGGAATAATGGAAATCAGCCTTCAGCTTCATCTAAGTAATGTGTCTGCAAAAAAACACATTAAATGCTCAAGGTCCTAATGCATTTCCAAAATATCCTTATTACTCCCTTAACTATCTGAAGCACATGAAATTTCCAGCAGCTCCATTTCTGTTTTTCAGAACTTAGGTAGATTAAAAAAAAAAAAAAAAAAAAAACAACCCAGAACCTTCTATTCCATATACTAACTTCAAAGTACACATTTGCATAAATGATTCAGAAATATTTAGACACTAAAAATCTTTAAGAAGCAAAAGAGAATTACAAAATACTTTTTTTTTTTTTTTATATCCTTTCTGCTCTTTACAAGAATATCTGGGGTTTCTGTCAGGTTTCATCTTAGGAGGGATTCGGATCACTATTTAAACTGAAATGTTTCTCTGGCAGATGCAGACATTCCATCATTATATTGTCCCACTGAATGGGCAGTATTGCACATGAGATGTACCATATCTTCATCATGAACGTGCTGTAATGGCTAGCAAGAAAAATTGTAGATGATTTACTTAAGCAGAACCAGCTTATATATTAAGGGTATGACATGTTCTGATGAATCAACTAATTTTTCCTTCTCTTTCATTTCCTCTAGAACTTCAAAGCAATCAAATGTTGTTTATACATAAAATTTAATCCTTTCACCAATCTATAGTTTGATTGAATTTGCATACTCTATTTCCTACAAGTCAATGTGAAGAGAGCCTCATGTAATTGAAACCATTTCCCCTCCAGTCCTCCTATCTTTGTTGCAGTATTTCCTATTAGTAGCTCTATTATGCCTAATATCTGTAATGCTGGCAGATTAGAATTTTCACTTGATGCAACCTGTACTTATAAACCACTAGGATGAAAAAAGAACAAATACAAGAAAGAGGAAATAATAATTACCTGTCTTTGATGCCACACAGATCAATGTGTAAATCACTAAAATTCCCCAGGGAGCCTTGCTGAACTAAAATGAGGTCCTTGGGCTGGTTATCAATAAAGATGAGCCTCATACAGCCTTGAAAAGCAGTAATGGGATTTAAACACTGGGAATCGGTGAAATTGTCAGGGCACCCTGTGGGAAAAAGAGAAGAGGCAGAGAAGAATATTGGAATGTTCAACTCTTTCTGCTGGGATTTCCTGATGTAAGAACTCGGAGGCTTATTATTCCAAATGTTTTTATTCCTTCTGCTATGCAACCTCCTGTGTTATAAATCCTCCAGTATAGGGAAAAAAAAAAAAAAAAAAAAAAAAAAAGAAACCAGCCACTGTATCAGAGTATGAGGTTTTCACACGTGCTGAGCAAAATCAAAATGTGGTTTTTTCTCATCTTCTTCAAACTCAACAGTTGATAGTGACTAAAACATGTTAAAAAAGTTGTACAAAATGTATAATCATGATGGGTTAAATTCTGCTGCTGAAGCAATGTGCAGATAAAATCTTGTGGGCAGCAAGAAAGCCATTTGTGTCTAAGCTTCCCCAGTATTTAGACAGCTCTGAGATCCAAAGCCTCCTGTACATCCTCAGTTAGTGCTGTATCCACAGGGTTCACCAAGGTCAGAACCATACTATACCAAGCACTACACAGAAATATATTAGATTAAAAGATAGTTAATGACAGTCCTTCTCTCTAAATCAATGTTTGTATTCCAAAAAGCAGAACACAGTATTTTTCAAGACTGGTTTTTCCATTTTCAAAATTGAGCTAAGCCTACCTTCATTTCCACAAGAGCATTGTACGTAAATACCTTTGTAGATTTGAGCTGTATGTCACCTGAGCTCCAAAAAGTCACTGAGCCTGATCAGAACACTGTTATCTACAGCAATATTGATAGTATTAATAGTTCTAAGGCCTTTTAACTAGGAAAAAACCAAAACCACTCATGGCTAATACAGCCTTGTAGATTTTGCATATATTGTCAGATAGATGTAGGTACCCATTGGCTACCACTATCAGCAGCCCACTTTTACACTTTTTTACACTTTTTTGTGTTTGAAGTTCTGCTTGCTCTCTCTCTGTCAGCCTTGACCAACACTCTTCAACCTGCCCATGGTGCTGAACACAGCTCAAAAATCAATCCTTACTTCTGCTCTTAGCTACAAACAGTGCACCTGGGGAGAACTCAGCGGTGAGCAGCTGAGGGCCTGCATCACGAAAACCTCTCTGAAACCACCTACCTCCAAAATAGTAGCTGTTCCCAGAGTAGATCCTTGAGGCAGTGGTTGCGTGGCTGGCGGTGGCAGCGTTGTTATCCAGCGTCAGGGTCATGCGATGCCTTCTGGCATTGATGTTCACTGAATGCCAAAGCCCATCGTGGAGATTGGTGCCTGGCAAAAAATATGTACAAGGTGAAGAAAAAAAAACAGGTGCAGGAGACAACAGTGTTCTTCAAACCTCCTTTTGCTTCCAACTTGTGACCACAAAAATGCTGCTGATCTATAAAAAGGGAGAACTGTAGCTGGAAAGAACTTATTACCTCTAGAAATAAACTGGCTTAGAGGAAAGGGCCCAGGAAAAGGGAAGCTTTCGAGAGTATTTAAGTCATCTCACATTTTAATCTAACCTGGTACTACTGCAGGCACTCATCAAGCTAGCCCAATCCCTCACCTTTCTGGTAGCACATTGTTACTTTTTGGGGGGTCTCTGTGTCTATTTTCAGTCTGTTGGTAAATGCTTACAGGTCCAGGAGCGTGCAGAGATCTCTACTGGGCTTCTGGTAATAAACATGTGCGTGTGGTTGCAGAGGATTAGATTCAGTGAGACATTCACAGCCTGTTCTCAGGCTCCAACCTGAAACCTGACTGACTCCAGTAGGTACCAGCAGGATTTGTGTGTTTTAAAACCCTCCAGCACCAATGCAGCACACGGTACCATTAATGGATGTACAGAAGTTGGATTTCCACATGCATGTTCTGAGAACTGGGATTGCTGCTCTGACCAGGCACCTCTAAAGGTTAATGAGGGATACACTGGGCAGTCTCTTTCTCTTCTAGACACTCCTGCAAAGTGGGAAATTACCTGTTTCCTAATTCTGAAAATCAGCGTTCCATCGTGTGGCTCTTGAAATACCACCACAGAGCTACAAAGAAACTCCAAACTCTCTGTTCTGACAGCCATGAAAACCAGTGGGCAAGCTTCTGAGCCCACACACGGAGGTGCAGATCAAAAGTAACCTAATTACAGTTCAAGATATGCTACCATCAGGCTGAAGTCACTGAGATCAGGCACAGACAACTAGTATTTACTCCCCTCCCTAACAGAATATTTTTGTTAAAGTCACTTTCAGAGAAAACAAACAGGCACTTAGGAACACAAAGAGGTGTGAGAACAGTTCAAAACAAGGTAAAAAAAGAAGTGGGTGTTAGGTGTGTGTAAGCCATTTCATCATGAATTTGAAAACGAGACTATTTACTCAGTAATAGCTGTTAACACATGCACAATTACCATAGAATTAGAGGCTGGTTTTCCAGCAAAAAATGGATGATTTTTCAACTAGAACAAGTGCATTTTGAAGTGGAATATGTTGCTGAAGTTTGAAACAATGACAAAAGAAAATAGGTCCCATTTGGGGGGGAAAAAAATCCATTCTTGAGCAAGCATGAGTTTATTGTGAGTACCTGACATCTGCAGAACAAGGCACATGCACTTTCTGCATATTTTCCACGTACAAGTGGGCAGTTTAGCATGATTTGGCTAGTGCCAAAGGCTGGGCCCAGGTTCATGATTTCAGAACTACATAAAAACAAACACACCCAACCAAATATTGACATTGTCTCAGCTTTGTCAACAATTTAATTAGGACTGCAATAAAGGCTGGAATCTCAGTTTTCAGTGTTCAATTGCAGCAAGCTATGGCTGTAGCAATCTACACGAATAAGGATAGATGCAGGGCTGCCTCGTTTTCTATCATAAAGGGGAATGAAACATGCATACAGAACAGCTCTGCTTTGACAGCTCTGTCAGTTTTTTGTCTCTGCTTCTTTTAATAGATACATCTGCCCTCTTTTAGTCTGTACAGGGAATATTTTAACGTTACATGTTTTTAAACATCTGCTCTTTTAGAAAATATATTACTACTACTACTATTATTATTATTATTATTGTTGCTATTATTATTCCCCCAAATTTTAAATCAGAGAGGCAGCCCTATTTCACCCTCTTGCATCCCACCAGCTGCACGGCACAAAGCAACTTCCAAAGTGGCTAAGGAAGCCCAAGAGGGAGTGTAAGGAGAGGAAGCCCATGGTCAGCCTCTCTTCTGAGTGTAGCACAAAGGGAGAACCCAAAGCTACAGTCAGAGAAAGAAAATCAGCTCTGAGGCTGCCTTGACTTCTGCAGGGGAATGATGCCATGGCTGAGCTGGCTCGCAGCTGATTTCAGCAGTCTGAAGATGGGAACAGGAAGGTCTTCATGTGACCTGATTGGAGAAAATTGAGTGTGACTGCTTAAGAACAAATAGGCTCAGCTAACTGTCAGTGAGATTGAGCCTGGAGATCTCAGGATGCCAATTTTCCAAGCTTAGATCAAGCTGTACAGAGCAGCTTTACCACTGGAAAGCAAGAGAAAATTTGAAAGAGAAAGGAAGATTGGGTGTTTCCTTATTGCTTGATCCTTTCATCCCGCGGAGGTGAACCTTTGTGTTTCAGAAGGAGACAAGTGAAAGTAAACAAAAAAATAAACACCTTCAGTGATTTCCACTGGGTTCTCAGTCTCCTTTTGAATAAGTAGTGTCAATCTGCCACCACGGAGGTAAACCAAGAGATGTCCTGAGTTTTCAGACAGCTCGGTGAACAGAAGCAAGCCGTCTTTATTCCACGTTCGGAACTGGAAGCTGACTGACAAACCATCGATCTGAGCAGTGCCAGGGAGTAGCAAGTAGCTTCGACTGGTGCTCACAAAGGTGATAGGAACAATTTGTGGTTCTGAGCAAGAAAAGGTCACATTCCCCTGCAAAAAAAAAAACAAAACAAAACAAACAAACAAAAAAAAAAATTATCAGCATGACTTTTGTTTTAGTCACCCCAAAACATCTTTAGTTAAATAAGTTAACTGGATTTCTAATGGCCCTCAAGGCTGAAATAGGTATTGTTACTCAGACACGTATCTTTGGAAATCAATAGGAAATGTCTATGTCCATGCTGGGAAAACATACCTAACTTCAAAATTTTACTTCTATCCCAAATGCTGAGGACCGAAAATCAAAACCTTAGTCCTTAGAAGGATCTAAATGTAACCAAATGTCCTTATCAACGCCATACCTTGGTTGATTATCTCAGTCTCCCAGCCCTGAAATCAATGGTGCCATTTCCCCAGAAGAGCACCACACTTGCTCAAAGCACTCAGCAGATTCTGCACCAGCACGTATCTCTGTAGCTGGTGGAAGAAATGACTCCAGCAGTTTGCTCAGGCACTGTAGATCACCCCAGCAGGTCAATCAGGCCATGGTATAAAACCTTAAAAACATATAAAGCCGGGATGCACTGAGGGAGCTGCGTCCTTCAAAGCCACTCCAGGAGATTCCTGCAGCCAGCTGCTTTGGACTCGGCTGCTTTGTAAAATACCAACTGTAATCTGATAAAAACACTGGAGTACAAGGCTTCCTCCATGATAACACTTCTCATCAGAGCCCATACCCCACTCTACCAGGATAATTATAACCAACAGCACTTGATGGATGTGCGGGAAGTTGCAAAGTGCTTGGGGAATTCCTCTCTGCAATCTCAGACAGATGATGGAACTGTTTCTTATCACTTTCAAATGTCTTTCCAGTCTTTATTTTTTAAATGGAAAATAAGGTGCCAGAAATAGACAGTTATCAGTGGATGAAACAATCCTTGATAGGTATTTGTCTGTATGGAGCTATTTGCATAGCACCTGTTAGGTTCAGAATTCTACCTACCAGATTTGGCAAAAGGAATCCTTGGGTATATCATATTAGAATGTGTTTTGAGATGTAATCCAAAGCTTATCTGAACTTCACTGAACATTACTCAGGTGGGAAGTAGGATGGAAATTTGGTCTCAGCCTTCAGTTTCTACTACCTGCTGGGATTTGCCTGCATGAAGAGATGCCACAATTTTTTTTTTGCTATCGTTATCACTACATTTCTACATCAATTTTTAATCAAATTGATGCCAAATTGCAGAAAACAAATACAGTCAACTGCAGCATTATAAATAAATACAGTTAACCTTCTCTAGAGCTTTTTAAAGTTTAAAATGACAATGACTATTTTTCTTTGGAATTTTAGAGCTTTACAGTGATTCAAGCACTCCACACAAAGTTCTAAGATATTTATTAATCATAGAATAGTTTGAGTTTGAAAGGACACTAAAGCTCATCTCATTCCCATCCCCCTGCCATGGGCAGGGACATCTTCCACTAGACCAGCTTGCTCAAAGCCCCATCCAACCAGGCTTAAAAAACTTCCAGAGATGAGTAGCCACGACTTCTCTGTGAAACCTTTTCCAGTAGCTCATCCTCCTCACAGTAAAGAACTCAGATATGATTTTTGTCTCAAAGCTCTTTCCAGATATTACCTAGCATCAACACAACCTGTGCCTAGACTGAATAATGGTGCAGAAGAAGGCAAATGCTAAGGTGAAAAAACATTTTGCAGTGCACAACACACTTTCAGAAGACCTTAAAACAAGCACTAAAGACCTCGTGTAGTTAAATACCCTTTCAGCTGTTTGCAGCAGCTCCACAGCAAAGCATCCCTGACGCACAGGCATGGGCCCAAAGGCAAGGTAAAACTTCTGTCTGCATTTGGCATGAGATTCTGAACTCGTGCAACTCGTCACACATCCACGGATTGCCCTGACACTCCAGTCATTCACTCCAGCTGGCAACTCATGCCACAGGAGTCCTGTCCTGAGACATGATCAGCACAGAATGCAGACTGCAGGGCCAGAGCTGGACATACAAACAGGACCTGCACATCTCTCCCCTTGCTTAATCTGGTGAGACTTCAAGCTCTGAAGTCTGACTTCAGCCTCTCCATTGTCTAAACCGAAGCAGAGCAGGTGTGATTCCACCAGAACAGGCAGCTGGAGATGCACAGAGGTGGTGCTGCAATATTCTGTGTAAATGGCACTAAAGGTGAATTTGGGGGACAGACAAGAGGTGTGTCTGCCTTTGGGGAGGTCCTTTTCACAAGGTATTTTTGCTACTCTTATTCAAAAATTGAGGCCTCCATGATGTAAGGGCCATAAGTAATGCAGTCAGAGCTAAAAACTAGCCAGGATTCATTAAAAAAAAAAAAAGAAAAAAAAAGAGTTGAATAAAACAACTGATGCCACAAGAACTTACATCAATTCAACTGACTAATTTAGGAGCAAAACACCTTAAAGCAGCATTCCAGAGCAAAGCCAGATGATGCAGTTAATGCACACCAACAATAGTTGCTAACATCCTTACACTGACCAACCTGTCTACCTTCCTAGAGACAGTAACATGAAAATCTGCAAAAGAAATACACAACTGTTACTTTGAAAAACATCTGTCCACTGAAGTGGGTTGGTTCCTTTTACAAAAACTGTAAATTTGCCCGGAATGTTATTCTCAAACAAATTATTCCAGCAGGTCTAAGTCAGAAAAGTAAACAGCTCCCTCTAAACCTTCATCTGATCATGAGCATTTTGCTTTAATTGGCAGCAGTTCTGGAACTCTCCAGGGTTTATGCCAGATTTCTGGCAGATGCTTGATTTTATAATTGAACCCAATTTAACTGAAAAGTAAAAGCTCATTGGCTAGGAAATGGGATAAGAACAGTCTAATCCCTAGAGAAAATAAAGGAGAGGCTCAGCTCTAGCCAGCTGCTGGAAACTCTAGCTATCATGTGGCATTTGAGAATTCCATTGAGTCCATCTCCAGACTGATTAACGACTCCCCTAACAAGCAGTGAAATCTTTACAAAATAGTTCTTATTGTTCTTACAAGAGAAAACTTCTGAACCTAGAGATGCAGTGGAGATACTTGCAATTTTTTCCCTGGCTGCCATGACAGTTGTCTTAAGAAAAGAGTGGAAGCAGCCCAGATTCCTGCAGGCAGGGTACAGCTTTAGAGGTGGTTCTTGTTCAAGGCAGATGCTGAATGAACAAGCAGCAGCATGTTACAGCATGTTAAAGAAGAACCAGAGCTTCTCCTATCAAAAGAGAATGGAAGAACACAGTTGCTAAGTGATGAGGATAAAAATGGATTACACAGAAGATCCTCTGAGCCACAAACCTCATCCAAAACTGACTGGAGACTTTCCAGTGACTTCTGTGAGACTTCAATAGAACTTGTATAACTTTAATGAACCATTTCAGTCTTTTCTGGCCTTTCTTCATGTAGTATTATGTACTGTTCAATGAAGAGAGAAGACAACACCACAGTCAGGGCAATTGGTAACAAGTTCCTTATACACCCTCCTTGCTCTCAGAGAATACTAATCAAAAACAATATGCACTTGGGAAATTATTCAAACTGACAGCTGCACTGAAATCCTCAGCACTTAGCCTACCAGAGGATCCAGGCCAAGATCACAGCTTGAAAAGAAAGAACAATAAATGAGTATTTCTGAGCTCTCATTCTACCTGCAGGTTAGAGCATCAAACGGGCACTTAACTTTCCTCATTAATCACTCTGTGGATACTGTCCAATAAAAAGGATATCTTGCTTTCTGCAGAGGGTTAGCAAGGATGATTTCATATGACAGGTGAAGGGACTAAGATCCCAGGCCTGGCTGAGATACAAATGTGGTAAACTGGCAAGAATATCTCCAGCTTGGAAATTAGAGGACTACTTCTAGCTGTGAAGGGACTGAGTTTGCAGACAAATTTGCAAGGAGAGTAACAGAAGAAAAAGGTGACCTCTGATGCAGTTTTAAAAGGATAAAATGAAAAATTGGCAATCAACTCTGAGAAACTGGATTTTGAGAATGAGGGAGGTTCCTTCAAGCCCTGTTTTTGTATTAACTCTCTCAAGCAGAACAAATGTCAGGAGACCCACCTATATTTCAAATACTTCTCAAGACCACGCTGAGCACTAAATGAAAAGCAAATCAAAGTGAGATACCAGCTCCAGCCTTCTGAAACACTGCTGCAAACTGTCTTCAAACAGGATTACAGGAGCACCAAGGCACATGGTGTTCCTTGAGTTAGGACACGTCCACTGAGTGAGCAGCCAGTCCACCCCAGGAGCAGGGGACCATACTTTAGGAGAACTCCTATACTGAGATGGGTTTCTGTTTCTCTGAGCAAAATTTCAATATGGAAACCTGAAAGCTTTCCTGATCCAAGTTACACTGATAATACAGCCCTGTGATAATCAATCTCGTGACAGAGAACTGCCCTATCTCCACTCACTGTAGGCATAATGAATTCCAATGAAGTGTTAATTGTTTATCACATTGATTTAAGTTGTTTACATTAAGATAATGTTCCCAATGGGAAGAAAGTAACAGTTAACAAAATAAAGAAGGCTTTGAAAAAACTGAACCATGGTGACCATGAGAGAATCAGGGATTAGATGCTTGGCTGGACCTTGCCTAATGTTCTTTATCTCAGACTCTCAAGCTGAATGTGTCACTGGCCAGAAGCAGAACAAGGGATTTTACCATTTTTATGCCCACAGTAACTGTATGATATTGTTTCATTACATGGCTCAACAGTTAAGAGTTGACAAAAGAAGGGAGCAAATATAGAAATACTTTGGAAACATCCTACATCTTTTTTCTCAGAGACACAGGGAAAGGGGGAAAAAAGACCACAGGAAGAAATCCACCCCCACACAAAATAGTGACCACTTAATATTTCCTGTCTGTGGTGGACTTTGTCTGGATGCCAGGTGCCCACCAAGCCCCTCTATCACTGCCCTCCTCATGAGGTGGGGGGAGAAAATAAAGAAGGAAGAAAACTCTCTTGTGTCAAGAGAAAGGCAGTTCAATAAAGCAAAAGCAAAGGCTGCACACAGAAGCAAAGGAAAACAAAAGATTTAATCTTTCCTTTCCATGAGCAGGTGATGCCCAGCTACTTCCTAGAGGAAGCAGGGTTTCAGCACGAGTAGAAGTTGCTCCACAGTAATAAATGCCTCTCCCCTTCCTTTTTCTCTTGGCTTTTATTGCTGAGCAGACTCGTTGGTGTGGAATATCCCTTTGGCCAGTTTGGGTCAGCTGTCCTGGCTATGTCTCCTCCCAAGATCTCACCCACACCCAGCCTCCTGGTGAGGGAGGAATATTCACTTTAAGCAACCAGTAGGAATGAAGCCAGCCTTTCAAATTCACCTTGCTAGAAGTGAGTAAGATAGATGTCTTAGATGAAACTGGCAAATTATTACACTCCAAGTCCAATTTTTGTTCCACTTCAAGGTAAAGTGATCTACAGCTTATTAGTTTTTATTGCCTGGAACAAAACACAGCATCAAGGAGATTTTTTTCTTCATTATTATTATGAAAACAGAATCACATCTACCTGAAAATAGAAAAGTGTATAGAAAGCAATTCCTATCAGCTTTTTTCTTTTTTTTATGTATTACTTTCCTTTAATAGATTTTCCTCTTTTAAATTCCAATTATCTGTGTATCATAGCAGAGCACCAGCCTCAATGGTTGGTGTGAACTGCACACAATCCAGGCTCTTGACTGTGATGGGCTCAGCCTGCCCCTTTCTGCTATGCCAAGTGCCACAGAGTTCCTAAGGCCTTAACAAATGGAATAAGACCTTAAACAATGCACTAAAGCCTTGGCTTTGCCGAAAATTACATTTCCTCTCATCTTCCTTATCCCCTGCTAACTCCTATGACAATAATTAGCCATCTCTCTTCCTCTTCTTATCACCTCCCACCTTGAAACATCCTCCTCTACTCAGCAGGCACTAACTGCCCTATTCATTCAATTTGACTACCCAGATAATGTAATAAATGAAACCCTGAACAATTGTTTCTAACCTGTAATTTGCTGAAGGCTGATGACTCTCAAAAAGGCCTTGTTTGCTCAGAAACATGTCATTTTTTTCTGCACATCATCCAGTCTTATTAAAAAATATGGTCTCCCTCTCCGGAAGACTTGTTTCACTTGTTGTCATCACAACCATCAAAATCCTAACACAAAGAAACTTTTATATCAAGGAGAGTTTATTAATGCAGCTGCTATGTGCTGGATTATATATTTGCACACTGAAACTCTTTAGAATTGTGGACGAAGCCAACTGAAATCAATGGAAAAGATGTCATTTAAATAGACTTTATTTCAAGACCTCGACTGAGGTGACACACTTAATTTCTTTCAAAATAATCCTGTTATACCCTTCAGCAACAATAAAATAGACCCGTAGAAGGAATGCTATTTATATAGACTGCCTTGCTATTCCACACTGCAGGTAGAATGCAAAGGAGACTCCTCTGAAGACCCAGAGAGCACACAGAAAGATAGAAGAAAATATAAAAACCTGTTTTTAAAGGAACCAAATATTTCTGGAATCTGAGTTCACCTGCCTTATCTAAAAAAATAGTAAATTAATTTCTCTCTTTAATTGTGCGACTCAGCACTTTCATTAAATAATTGAATTAAACTTATTTTTTTTAGAAATTCAACTTGGTCCACAGGAAGTTGTGAAAAATGTCACTAAAAACTTGCAGTATTTTTTATATATGATTCCTATAGTCTGATTGGGGGGCAAAAAACAAGAAAAAATAATCAAACTGGTGGTTCTCTAAACCCTAGGAGGGGCCTTCACAAATCACCAGCCTGATGTTCACAGGCAGATCAACACTTGCCAGAGCACTTTGGTAGAACGAGACACTCGCAGACAAGCAAATTCTTCTCAAGACGAAGGTATCTCGAATCAGCTTAACAAAATAGCATGTTTGGATTCTCTCTAAAGGGAATGAATTATTAGTTTACATTCTGCTGTCAGGAGGTATCTCTGCTCGCTCTCTGATGCTGGCACTGGGTGATTTCCCCACGGCACTGCAGTGATACATTCACCTGCCAGCGCAGCCCTTGCTGGGCTGAGCTGCCACTCTCACACTCCACATGGCAGGCCAGCCTGGAAACTCAAGCATATCTGAGAGCTGACAACTCCTGCCTTACAGTCCCCTGCTCTCCTCTCCAGTCAGAGCAGGGTTTGCTCTGCCAAACAAAAATGCAACTCCGGTTCCTATTAGCCAGGGGTAATGGAAGAGAAAGGCAGATCGTGTTTTTCTCAATTTCAGTGAGCAAGTAGGGTGGAACATTGACAAGGCCAAACACAGCATCTTTTCATGACCTCTTAATTTCTTTTCATCAGCTAGACAGCTTCCCATTTTGGCATCAGAAATCAGTGAAGCACAAAAACATCTCAAGACCCTGGCCACAGGTCACATTTGAGCAGTTTCTAAAGGTGCAACCAAAATCTAGCATTAAATAACCACTGGTGGAAAGGATCCTCTATTTTCAGGATCCTAAAGCTATTTTTTCTCTCATCAACCACATATATTTAGCAATTCTCGATGGATTTATCTTCTTAAAACTTGCCCCATCTCCCCCTGCATCTACACAAACTTTAAACAAGCACAAAATCCCTCAATGAAGTCTTCTCCGTCCCAGCTATCAACAGGTCAAATTTCCTTTCAAATTTCCTTTTTCCTTCTGTGAAGAACAATTACCCTTCTGCTTCTTGTAAATGTGGCTCTTACTTGCATATTCTCCTACCCCCACTTAATTGCCCAAGAAGTGTAGCTGCTGTACAATTTCTCACAATGAGTGATCTGCACTTCGTTTTTGCTGAGAAGACACCTAGTAAATAGGGCAACCCTTTAGATTACTATTTTAAAGCATTTTCTGAGGTTCCCCAAGGGTCCAGCCCTATGACCATGACAGTGGTTAATTACAGAAATTTGACTTCTCATAACCTCTGGCAATTAAAACCAGTAATCACTTGGAAAGCACATAAAAGATCCCCTATCATTGCTCCACATTCAATGATGGAGGGGAGGGAAAACAAATCGAACAAAAACCCCCAAACAAACAAAACAACAAAACCAAACAAAAAACCCAAACAAACAAAAAACAAAACAAAACAAAAAATCCCGAACCAAAAAACCCAAAGGCACAAAGAAACAAAAGCCAAGAAAAACCCAAAGCCTACAACATGCCATCAGGGACAGAAGAAACCCCAGAGAGAAGAAAAATAGCCTGTCCAAACAGACAGGGCTATGTAGGGAGGTTAAGTATCAAGCATTACAAAAATGGAATTCTGAAGGCAAGTTCCAGTTCAAAGAGACAGGCTGCCTCGTTATCTTGAGATGCCTTCTCAAGGGGATTTATTGCCAAGTCTGAAAACTGCAAATGAGTTACAGAAAAGAACAGGCAGAATGATAATCACAGCCACCACCCAAGAGTACAATACATGCTACAGCACTCTGTTATTGACAACCTGTAGTTTCTTCCTCTGACTTTAAATGCAGCTGATTTGGGACTGTTACTTATACGGGTGAGGAACTACATCATAAGAGGAAATCTATACTTCCAAAGCTGGTGTATCATTCTCCTGCTTGTGTGAAAGATGTCAAAAATGAAAAAAAAAACCAAAGCGGATGGGTACGAAAATCCCCAAGTTTGGCTCACTGACTGTGGCAACATTCACAAAGGCACAGAGTGAAGCAGAGAGTGAGTGTGGAAGTCTGCCTGCCTTTGGAGGCAAAAAACTGATGTTGCTAAGCATTAATGGCTTTCTAATCCCAAACCAACCAGTTTGTCAGCAATTATCTCTTGCTAGGAGACAAAAGCACTTTGGGGACCAACAATGCAGAACCATCTCAGGTGATCTCCAGCTTGTGGGGGAGACAACATAAGTATACAACACATTTTTGGAAGGAGTAGTTCCAAGTCCCTGCTACATTTAATTATTCTTCTGTGCTGATCCTCACATCGCATTTCCACTCCAGACAACCTTAGTGACCACAAAGACATGAAGCAGAGAAGCTTGCAGCTCCCTGTGGATAGAGCTTGTTGCTTGAAAACCTCAACACACTTTAGGTAAAATCATTTAGTGGAGAGTAACTCTGGCAGGCAAAAGACTACATTTAACAAGAACAGGGTATTTTAATTTGAGGAAGTGAATTGCTAAGGAGTGGGGAAGAGCAGAAAAGGGAAGGGGGATGAGCCTGCGTGACCTAGAAGTACCTGAGAGTTGCTAGAGGAGAGAAATTGCTGGGATGCAAAGAATGTGGAGAACAGATTTACAGGGCCCGTTTCCTATAGAAGGGTGCTCATCTAAGATTATGAGGCACTCTGAGCGTGGCAACCTTTCCGTGCACTTTGCACACCCACGTGTCACAGCCACAGCACAGAGCAGCTCACAAACCTTGAAAAACGCAGTACAGCAGCCCGCCTCTTAAACTACAGTGTTTAAATCGTCACTCATGTGAAAGAGATTGAAGGATGGAGGCACAGCCATTCATCCCCACTACCTTAAATTGAGAAAAGGAGCTGGATTCTTAGACCTTTCATCCAGCATTGTCTGAACCAAGTGTATTGACAGCAAGAGTTTCACTGCTTGGGGCCACTTACACCCAGACAGTGCCCTCCTGAGAAAAAGTGCATTGCAAAGTTTTGCTCTTCCCCTTTAGAAAGACCTTCCCATTATCCAGCCAGCAAAACATCCAGCTGGTTAATGACCTAAGAAGCAGACCAGGGCACTTTGCTCCCCCCTTAGAAAGTAAGCTGAGGGGAAGAGCAATTTAACACAGTTCCTAAGACTTGTGATTTTGAGTCCTCAGTCAGAACAATCAAACTCAAGATTACTAAAGCCAAGTTTCTCGGTCCCAGGGGAGTGTCCTGGAGGCAGTCTTGACTGCCAGCAACACAGTGAGGAACTTCTCATGCATCACCTTCCCATTTTCCAGCTCCCTGTGTATTCAGTCTCGCCGCAGGCAGAGAAAGCCTGGAAAGAACTTCCTTGGTCTTCTGGCTTGCTCTGTTTTAGGTTCAGTGTGTTTGTACACCCTGCTACAAACTAAAGATGCCACGGGAGCCAGAAGCAGTTTCATCTCCACGTTCTCCAAAGACACAAGGTTAGCCAAAAGGCATTTATCAAAGCACAGTGCAGGAGCGAGGCACAAGCTGAACAGAGAGCTGGATTTTGTACAATTTGTCAAAGCTTCATCAGACTGTAGCTCACTCTTCTTGCGCAATAAAATGTTTGTTGTTTTCGTGATATATTTAAATATATCTTTAATTCTGGACATCATTAGATGTTAAGTTACATTTGTGGTTTATGTTATCAAGCTGGACAAGACTGTAGTTCCTCTTGCTTTACCTCTACCATTTCACATTTAGAGACACTAGTACAAGGTCAATGGTCCTCAGAACTGCCAATATACTGAATATAAGGAGCAGCACAAAGGAAACTATTTCCAGTAATAAAAGGAGCATTTTTTCTCCTCTATAATATGAACTGAAGTATCAAAGTAGAATTTTGCTGGTGCTGTACTTCCCAACAGTGAGAGACGATGGTTCAGAAAATAAGGTTTTATCTGAGTTAACCACAAAAAAAAATCTCTATGACTTCTATCATGCCATTAAATATACACATTTTAGTCTTGAAAAAAATAATTAGCGAGTTTCTCCAAGCAAATTCTAATACACCAGGAAAGTCAGAGAAATGCTTTGGTTTCCACATGTGTCTTTCAATAACTCTCACCACAGGAGCCAGTGCTGGCTGGTGTTAGCCTCAGCAATATCATTTTAACAAGCTAATTATGCCCACAGCTATCCAAATCTGCACTCTGCTCATGCAGTGCAGCCAGCAGCACCAAGAGAGCACCAGCAGCATGGAAGCAAAGAAGGAAAGCACATGGTGCTGCCTCTTACCACAGTATAGATCTGAGGTTTGCGTCTTTTGGCCAGGTCAATTATATTGACTCCGTTGTAATAAAGGTTCTCAATGCATCCATGGAAATTTTTCCTCTGAAAGGTTCCTGGCTTCCCTGGGACAGGAATCCCTCCGAAACTGAGCTTTTGGAAAGAATAAGAACAGTGTTATTCATAATATTATATATACGTATGTATAGGTATATATTACATTACATTACATATCATCCCAAAAGCAAGAGAGCAGAGCCCCACTCCATACATCCCCTTGGGATATTATTTAAGAGCCAATTCCCACCAACAACATCACTGGGAGCACGAGGCAGGGCCTGGCCACCTCTCAGGGGAAATGACAGCCCCCAGTGCCTTCCTGCTGCTGGAGGAACACGTCTGGCACGGGCAGCTGCCGCCTTGGGAGCAGCCCTGAAGTGCCAGGGCACACCACCCTGGTGCCAGCAGCTCCCTCCCAGCAACACCAACACACAGGGGAACCCTCCCACGGTGTCCAGCCCCACTGGCCCAGAGGGGGACACCTGGCTGCAGCCCAGGGTGCTCAGGGAGCAATGGGGGGACCAACCCTCCCTCTGCCCCCAGAGTTTTGGGTTTGCCTGGGAGCTGCGGTCACTCCTTCCCACCACACACTTGTCTGAGCAGGTCTGGTTTCAGCTAGAGGAGGGTATATCATGTACACAAAATACCCCATCTGCACCTTGCAATTTCACTGTGCTTTGGTCTTTACAGCAGTCTCAAGTGGTACTTGGGGCTGAGTTTTGTAAGGGAGAAGTTCTGCAGGCCACACATGTGCACAAAACTTCTGCTGTGCTGCTGTCTAAGCACTGGCAGATGTTAACACTGTGCAGGTTACAGCTCCTCCCTCAACTGGCGGGCTGAAAGCCCCAGGAGGACAAAGAGCAGAACAAAATAAGCTTCCAAAACACAGCATAATTGTTTAGATTCTGATGAAAAACAAACCCCACAACTCCAAAAAATTCTGATAATCCTACCTTCGTTTTCCAAATGTCTCAGCTCATTTCTAATTAACTTTACTGATCTTTCTGGCAAAGCCTTACTGGTGGTACCACTAAAGTTTCACTCATATTTCCCATCAAAGCCAGCAGCACCGTGAGTGATACAATGCAGTGGGGATCCTGCAGCCACCACACTTGATCAGGAGCTGTGCTGCAATCCTGCTGCATCCTCTGCAGCAAGAGTATGCCCTGCTCTGTGCCACTGCTTACAGGCTGCTGGAACCTGGTCAGCCTTATTCCCCTGCCACAACTCCCAAAGCCTTACCTCAGTTCATTACTACAAAAATAAAGGGCAGTTTGGGGGTTATTTTTCCTCCCACTCCACCTAACAAGCTGGGATACTTACGCAAATGAAACCTCCCTGGGTAACCTTGAAAACACATATTTGAAAACAAGTTCTTAATGAACTTGCACCTCGGTTGTTTTAATTGATCACTTCAGAGAAATAAAGAGTGAACAGACTGCTACTTTACGTCACTTGCAGGTTCGTTATTGGCATGAGGGCTTATCTGGTAGCATTTTTTTTTTTTTCCAGTGAGAATCATTAGTTCTTTCTAAAACACCAGACTTTCCTTCTTTCATGTTCTATTCTTCAAGTCTCCTGCTTAGGGACTCTGTACTGGGGTTTCAAAACCAGAAGAAAAATCAATATCAATTACACCAATGCATTGTTAAGAAAACGGTTTACTTTCTGATTGGTAATAATTTTAATCACAAAAGTAATGATTTTATTACCCTCAGTAAGGTCTTTAATCCCTAAAGTGTGTTGAGATAAACTTTCAGTAGAATGCATTGCTGCAATGTTTGACTGAAAGATTGTCACAGTGCAAATGGAGAAAAAACACACTGTAAAAAACTAAGCTCAAGGGACAGGGTCTGAGTGCCACAGAGGTTTGTGGTGATGTTGATCAACAACACCTGAAGATCTTTTCTACCGTGTTCCCCAATTCGGAACATCTGGAATAATGTTCTGCAAATTAAATTGGAGCCTGAGTTTCCCCTAATCAGCACCGAACTGAAAGCAAGAAATTTTATTATTTTGAAATTAGAAAAGCTGGTGACTCAATTATTTGGCTTTTCTCAAATCCATCTTAAAAGCAGTTACAGTTTTGGCCCCTGATAGTTCAGTCTGAAGCTGTTGCAGAATCCCACTGCTCCAAGTGCTGTCCCTACTAAATGCGCTCATGATTTGGTACAGCAGTGCCAGGGAACAGGTACCACTCTCTCCACCCTGCTTTGTGAAATGCAAAGAAAGGAATTTCATCTGGAAGATGAGAGGAGGAGAGAGCAGGCACCTGCCACTGCCGAGCCGTCTGCTCTTTTCCCTTGGGTGTGTTGGAGAATGATCCTTTCCAGACAAATGAATTCCGAGTGCAAAAGGGAAACTTGTGGTCTCTGAAGCAGTGAACCGTGGCAGCTCAACACATCCAGACAGGGTGATGGCTCTGTGCAAGCACGACCCCGAGCCTCGTGGGAGAGAAAGGCTTGGCAGACAAGCTCAGGGGATAAAAACGAACACGGGTAATTTGCACGCGGGTGTGCGTTGATGGGGGAACAGATGAGGAGCTGCCTTGCATACAGATGTGATGATATATAGGGGGTTCTAAGGTGGTTTTTAACTGCTGTCATCCACAGGCACTGAACTGCTGGAGAGATATAAACTGCACTCTGCCACACCTCGGCCTCATCGCGGGGAGCACACCAGCCTCAGGGTTTATCAGCAGGCAGGATGTTTCCTCTGCTCCGTCCTTCCTTGCTGAGCTGCTCTGGCCCCCTAGATCAGGATGTTCTGCAACATCCCCAGATGTGAAGGGATCTGGGTCAGAGCTGGTGGTCGTGAGAGTCATAGAATCACAAAAATACTAAGATTGAAAAAAACTCCTAAGATCGAGTCCAACTCAGCACCATGTGTTCATATCCCCAAAGTGCCACTTCCTTATACCTTTGGGTACTTTCATGGATGAAGATTCCACCACTTCCCTGGGCAGCCTATTTCATTGTGTGACCACCCTTTTAGTAAGGAAGCTTTTCCTACTGTCCACTCCAAACCTCCTCTGCCACAACTTGAGGCCATTTCCTCTCGTCCTGTCACCTGGGAGAAGAGACCCACACCCACCTTGCTACAACTTCCTTGCATTCTGGAGGTCTTCCATTCCTTGTGGGAAGACAGTGATTTTCACCTGCTCATCTCTATGTGGAGAGCTGTAACTTGAGCAAGTGGCTTGTGGATAGAGGGACAACTCAGGGCTGGAATCCCCACATTCCTGCTCAATTCAGTGCAGGGATGGTGCACAGTGATGCCATTAAAATCATATTGGAGATGATGACACAGCTGCTCCCTGAACATTTGACTAGAACCCAGGCTATGAGTTCTCATTTATTCAAAGTCTGCCATACTTTGAAGTGCAAGCATAGTGCAATGCATATTTGCACAGAGACTGGCCACTTCCTGATGCTGGCATACATGGAGTTACACTGATGTAGTTTATGCTGGTTAAGTATGAAAGGAGCTCTCTGGGAAGGAAATATTAAATAAAGCTCATTGCTGGAAAGAAACATCTCACAGGGTGGTTGCTTTCCATCATATTCATTTTATAGCAATTCATACCTCAGCTCCCAGGTTATAACCCAAAGGGCTTCACACACCTCATAATCAATATCCAAGTGATCCGAATCCCCCTTTGTTCGGAAGTGCTGGGTGTGCTTGTCCACTGTGAAGTTCACTTGCTTGTTGAAGCGCTCTATGAGGACCGAGTGCCAGTGCTGGTCATCCAGGAGGCTGCCCAAGGTGACAGACGTGTGGCTGTTGCTGAAGTGCAGATTGGAGTCCCCTGGAGCAGCACAGACAGGCAGAAGACACCAGAGTTACCTCCAGACTCTTCACTGGAGCATGGGCACTCAAGGGAAGCACAGAGCAGAGCTCCAGGATGCAAGCCAGAGCTCTTGGAAACAGATGCTTTTCAAAGATTTCCTTAGATTCCTTGGGTCTCTTACTCACATATATGTGTACACACCCCCACACACATTTTCCCCCTGTGAGATCCTTGTGATGAACCAGGAGGTGCTACTGATGCTGCACCCACACACTGCAGCAGGCAGGGCATTACTGCTTTGTCTGTACCCTTGGTTCTGCCAGGCCTTTTTGGTCCTGGTGGCTCAAGAGCTTCCCTCAGGTAGCACCAAAATCTTCTGTCTAGTCACATTAACAGAGCACTCCTGACACTTCACTGTCAGCTCTGTGCTTTCTGCATTTTAACAGGAAAATTGTATCTGTCCATTTTCACAGGAAAAACAAAAGGCACAAGTCAGTGAAGCAATAAAAGTGTTTTGTTCAGCTCATAAAAATTCTTAAACCTGGCCTAGATCTCCAAAAGTATAGATCACAAATCATAGAAATATTGAGGCCCTAACCCGGTAATTTCAACCACTCTTCTGTTTTCCAGCTGGCTACACGTCTGAGCACCTCAGAGCCTCTCACTGAAAGGGCGTGTGTATCCTTTTTTGCAGTCCCACAGAATGGAGGGAACACAGGCTTCAAAACTGCCAGGCAAGTTTTGCCTGCAAGCAGATTTGAAAGAAAACATCAAAACCCTTGCCCATGACATACGAATGCACAAAGAGGACCTGAAATGGCTAAAATTTTGTACATTTGGAGCCACAGCTGAAGAAAAAAACCCCAACTCATCTCAGAATACACATTCACAACAGTATCTCCTCTGGAAGAAGTTACATAATATAATTAACTGTACAATATTCCTATCCTAGCACTAAACATTTGTAAGAGGACAATTCAGTGGGGTAGATTCCCCCATTCGGAGCTTTAGGTTGTAGTTTTTCGGTCCAAGTAACATGCAAATCCCAAATCAGAAAAACGATGCATTATCATTTCTAATCTTTGCTGAAGAAGAAAGAGGGAAAGAAAAAAAAGCACAACTTGGAGACTAAACAATTAATGAGCTGATGTAAAAATGAAGCCCAACAGCTGTGGAAAATAGTTACTGATTTTTAAAACAAACATAATTAAGCACAAGGGGAAAAATGCCCAGCTCAAACCCCTCAGTTGGAGAAACACGAGTCAGCAGGGACTGCTGAGGCCAGTACCACGGGACACCCACAGATGAAGGCAGTGCAGATTTTGGAGTAAGGCTGGGAGAGGGGCTATGATCACTCCTACTGCAGCAGCTCCTGCCATTGTCAAAGTGCCTCGGTGTATCCACCAGGGAAAATAACAAGCATCCTTCTACAGAAAGAAATCAAGCCAGCCTTCCCTCCGGTGCTCTGATCCAACGTGGTTGTACAGCGATGGCCTTACAGATATTCAAGAAGGAATATTCACAGTTTTTAAGAAGAAAATGTATGGCAGTGTGCACAATGTTTTGACCAGAATTCCATCATTGAAATTCTGTATTCTCAGCTCAGCTCTGAATCACTGAGTGAATGGAAAAAAATTAGACACAAACCAAAAATAAACCTTTTCTGCAGTCCAAAGACCACTTCCTGAGAATGCTGGTCTTAAAAATAATACAAAATCCTGCACACAAATACAAAAAAAAGAGGTATTTGACGAACCAGAACTTGAGCAGTTCTGCCTTGCTCAGCACTAGTTAGAGGAGCCAAGGTCTCTTCTTGGCTCAGTTACCATGTCCTGCATGACAACAGAACACAGCATGTTGTATTGGTATCAGCTAGAGTTTCCAGATACTGTCTAATTTAAATAACAGATTAATATGCAAACCAATAATCCTAATTACCCTTACCCAGGTTGAGGTGCAAGGAGAGCTTCCCTTTCTGCAGTTCCAAAGTTATGTAGTCTCCACGCTGTCCTTCACCATGGAATAAGACTCCATCCCCCTGCATGCTCTTGAACTTCAAGGAAACTACATCTTTGAATGTGCTCATAAGCTTCTGATTGAACCTGTAGAGAAGCGAACTTCTGCCATCGAAGTCTGCAATATCTGACTCTGGAAGAAAGAAAATGGCAAAATGACAGGGTGGGGCAGCATCAGGAGAGGGACTGTATTTTTTTCAGGATCTTTTCAAATACAATTTGAAGTCAGGTACCGCCCTGAGTGTACATCCACAGGATGCACAGGTCATTTGGGCAACCACATTTCATCCTTCTCCAATCCTCTCCCACTGCTGGGCAAAGGGAACACGAGGATAAAACCAGAACTCCTCTGCACTTGCCTTCCTCATACAACACTTCTCTCTCACTTCACTTTTGAGAACAGAACAGGTGCCTTCCATCATATTCAGATCTCCAGAACATCCCTTGCCACATTTGCTGTTCATCTCAAATGCATTCAGGATGTTATTCATTACTTTGAACACTTCAGTACTCACTCCACTTCTGTAGCTTCACAAGTGTCTGTTGAGCAGTTCCTGCATGTCAGCCATGCCTGCCTCCACCTCTGCATTCCAATAAGGATCCCCTCAGCCTCCGAGGGCTGGCTGCTCGCTTGTGATGAGCATTTATCAGCCATGTTTCTGCATGCAAATTGACTAGGCTGGCAGGTATAGTCAAATATCAATTCAGAAAGCTTTTGAAGAGATTTCATGGGAGCTGGGCATCTAAACTGGTTATACACCTTTGAAAATCCTATTAGAAACATATTTTCCCCTTCAGCCAGCCTCTAAAAACCCAATCATTCTGGTAGGAAACAAGCTTTCTGTTCCTCAATTGCAATTAATATTTTCTTTGGCAGCAGCAGCCTGCAGTACTCTCTTTGCTTTATAAAGTGGTCTTTTAAGCAAAATGTATTTTTAAACAAATTTTTAAATGTATATATAACCAGAATATTTCAGGTAGCTTTAAATACTTTTAACTAATATGTTGTATACAAACATCTGGCTGACATACATTAATTCAATTCCAATTTCTATCCAACTGCAATTTGACACTATTTAGGTATAAAATATCAATTTTGTCAATTGGTATCTCCTGTTGTTAAGAAAAATATTAATTAAAGATACCAGCCCATGAAGAATCTGAACAGACGTTTACGGGTACAGGCACAAAGACAAGTAACACCTTCCTAGCACCCAAAAACAAAGAGCAGAGACTATCTTTGTTTGCAAACCACACCTTTTAATGATAACCCAAAGCTATCAGTTTTCTTATTTTCTTCTGAAAAACAACTGAGAGGTTCATATGATCAAGATTTCCAGTCAGCAACTGCATTGTGATTCAAGTCAGTAATTTAAGTCACCTAAGCTCCATTGAGAGTTCTTCTATCCTTTTAAGCATTAACACTAGTTTCATCTGCTCCTCTTTAAAAACCCAAAAATAATAGGAGCTGGGGGGGCGGAGGGGAGGGTTTTAACCTTTTTTTTTTAAGTGAAAAATTTAAAGAGGTTTGCACTTAAAAACTATTAAAAGCTGAGAAAATAAAACAGCTGTTAACGATTTGTTGCCATGGAAACTACCATGAAAACTTCTGCCTGTCAGCATAGCAGTTTGTACAGAAGTTTGATGGCACGCTTACAAACTTTCAGGGAGCACAACATTTAAATTTGATGCAAAATTCTGTAACTCCAAAACCAACTTCATTCCAAACCAGAACGCCACTGATTTTTTTTATGAGAATAAAACTACAAAGAAACGCAATCCTGAGGGAAATTCACTCCTGAATAAACTAAGACCAACTTCTTATCTGTGATGTCAGAATTACAACGTGCTGTTTCCCATCACTTGTGGAACAGTTGCTAGTTTAGGAATTATCACAAATACGTAAGTATTCCAGCCATCTGGTTTTACTGTTTTTAACTTCTGAATTAGGTGTTAAGAAACAGCTCCTTCAGAACTGCTGACTTCTCTCTATTGACACCTTGACTGCCAGTTTCTATAAAGGGAATTAAATTGGTAGTTTAGTTCTTGTGAATTTCCCCTAACTACATCAAATACTACAATTTGTTTAAAGTAAATCACAAGTGTCTTAAAAAAATGGCTTCATTTTAACACAGGCAGGAATTAGGAAATAGCTTATAAAGAATTTACAGTCTTTGATTTCCAGAGTATTTTGTACCTGAAGTTGATTTTCCTCTTAGCTCTTAAAACCAAAGGTACTGTAAGAGTAAGGGTGCACTGATTCAATGTTGCTGCAAAAGCGGCCCTTTTTTCATCTTTCTCCTAAGATCCAAGACCCCAGCCAGTCTAAATTCACAGTTCAGTTCTTGTTCTTAACTCTCTACTAAGCCACAGCGTAACACGATTGCTTGAAGAGCTCTGCTACTGACATTTACAGAGTATATCACAAAGGAAAACCTGTTTCTGAAAAGTTCTGCTCCACTAATTATCAGTTGTGAGCACATTGGCCAATAAACAGCCCTGAATGAAACGGGAATATGTCAAATAAATGCTAACACTGGCAGCCAAAAGTCATTAGTGGCAGTTTGCATGACAACAAATCGTTGGTTCCTGTTAAAAACAGCCACTCCAGAAAACCTGCTTAGTGTTTGCTCAGTGTTTATTTAGTCCATGTATGTCCATAACCCTCCTGCAGCAAGAGAACGAGGATCCAAAATGTTTCAAGTCTCAGAAAATCGGTAGTAATAAACTAAAACACAAGATGTGGTTTCATTCTGCACTGCCTGCTGGTGTCCTTACACTCCCTGAAGACAGACTTTCCTCATTCTGGGCTCTCTTCTAGACTGTCCTCACCAACAAGTCTGCTGACAGGCTGGCAGCAGTGTGAGAGCACAGTTTACTCCTGCAGCAATCTGCTCCCAGCAGCAGAGAGGATATACAGCCATACTTAAGGAGACAGTCCCTCCCTTCCTAGTGATTTTGGGAAAAGGGAACCTTTACTTAGCAAAGTTATTCTAAACCAGGAATGACTCTAGGAACAGTTGCCATGTGAGACAGGAACTTGCAGTCTTGCACGAGCAGCAATGAACAGAATTTTTAACTCCTGGCAGAAGGGAAGAGGACAACTCCTGGTCAGAACAGATGTGTCCCCTGGCCAGTCAGGGCTTACTGGCTTGAGTGACCCTAAAGCTGTGCCCACCTCCCTCTCAGACACACAGCCCAAGGGATGAAGGTGGATGACCACTTCAGAGGTGACTGTTCTGCCACACTGCTTTGTCCCTGTCACAAATCTCTGCTTCGTTTGGGTAAGCAATCATTTGGGTATTTACTTTGTGCATTTGGTTACAAACACTACAGGTCAATGACCATCAGATATTAAGCAGTTCTCTGTAAGGAGTTCTTTTCTATCTCATTGGAAGGCAAAGGAGAGGATGAAGGAAGGTGGGGGAAAAGAAAAAAAAAAAAAAAAAGACAGAAAAAAGCATCCAGTAAAAATATCATTTAATAAAAAAGCACAATACCAGATCATATTCCCTGAAGCAATGACAGCAAAATTTGAGAAATCAGAGTCCTGAACTGCAAATGAAGGATTCTGCTCTCAGAAGACACCCTGTCTCACACCCTATCATTGTTTCTGCTGTGGAGTCCCAGCCTGTTAACTGCATATACACCCAATTCTGCTGATGCACTTTGGGCTGTTAACCAGTTAGAGAATATGATCAGCATCTTCAATGCAGCTATAAATCTTATCCTATAAAAGCAATTGTGTCAGCAACTTTTTTTTTCCTTGTGCTAAGCTAACAAGACTTTTCCCAAGTATAAAGATACACTTGTCGCCCCTTGCCACCTCCAGCATCAAAAGCAATTGGTTTGCCATTTGTCTGAGCATGTCCTCGGCTGCAGCTCTGCTTATCTGCTACAAATACACTGCTGGAGCCACTGCTGCAAAGGGACTGCAAGAGCTTACACGTATTTCTGCACGGAACTTTCCACAGAACTCATCATCAATCCTTTTCTGAACAGGAAACATTAATGTATGTTTTCAGATCATCATCTCCTTCCTATTTCAGTACCTATTTTGAGGATACCAGATGAGATCTTTACAGGAACTTGAAATAAATGTAATTCACTTTCATTTAAATACATCCTGTCTGAAGAAAGTAAACAATTAACAGACTATCTGTGAATTCCATCTTATATGATGGCCTTGGAGTCCTTTATTCATAGGAACTTAGATCTGTATGGGATTGGATCAGGCGCACTCATAATCTGAAATAACTTTACTGTTCAAAACATCATTTTATTTTTCCAAAGAAACAACATCAACAGGCAGCCAAAGAGAGGGTGAAAAGGAAAAGGGAAGAAGGACAAAAAAGACAAAAAAAAGAAAGCTCTTTTGTTTGACAAGGAGGTTTGAGGAATAAAATCATAGTGAATTATTTCTAGCAGAAGCAATAACAACAGCAAAGGTCCATTCAGCAGCACAGAACCACCACAGGCTAAGATCCCACTCTGGCATCCCATGCACACAGCAGGATTCCTTGGCATGTTTTGTTGCTGTGTCCTGGCAGTGTCACCTGGCAGGTGACCTACAAGACCTGATGCCTTCCATGTGCCCCCGACTAAACCTCCATCACTGAAAGCTGCACTTGCAAAGGTAGCACAGGACTGTGTTCCTGGGAGCTCTCGAGCAGAGGACAGTCACACTCCAGAAATGAGACAACAGAGCCTTCTGCTGCCACAAGACTGGCACATTCACCTAAACAGGCAGCAGGGAAGCCACAGGTGGCTCTTGCAGATGGATTTGTATCAGCTGATGCTGTTTCTGCTCCCAACATCACATCCCTTCTTCCATACACATACAGGCACTTGCAAGAAGATTGTGCACATACAATATACTTCTTCTTCTTCTACTTCAGCTTCCTTCCTGGCTTGTTCAACAGCCTGTCTCTAGAAACTCAAGCTCTGCAATTTTTTTAAAAAAAATTTCCAGATTATTAATATATTTCTTGTGCTACAACTGAAAACGGTGGATGAATCTGTGTGCTATCAACTTCACAAAATGCAGTTATGTAGGTGTACAGCAGCTCAGGATCTGCAGCAGATATTTTGTCAGTATAACACTAAAGATGACATTTTATAAATGATCAAACATCTTTTGTATAGCGCTGGTATGTCTGGGTTAGGAGTAGCCAAGATGGTGAAACTATATAAGCACAACTTGTAGACAGGTATTGCTTGGCATATGCAATTTGCCAGAGAGAAATGTGAATGGCACATTTATATAAACGAAATGAATATTTCAACACCCTGTAAAAGTTTTATGAATCCCTTTATTTCTTTTCTGGCTCGCTTTAATCTCGTACCTTAATTCCACACAAGCACTTTTATTTCCTGTAACTGCAGGGTACAGGACAAAGATGAAGACTTAGATGATAGCACAAGGCAACTCAGCCTGCAAGTGACTCTGAAATCTTCTTTGTATCATAGAAAATACAACCACAGTCTGACATGAAAGTAGTGCTCATGTAGTACATCACCTGGACTAGCACCAAAAAAAAGAGAAATCAGCCACAAAAGTTTCATTTTTCCCAAAGTTCAAGTTCTATTTGTTACACATCTGTTTGGACTATACTCTTCACTGCAGAGGCTTGGGCATCGTTAACAGAAGAAAGCTCTTGAAAACAGATTAGCTGGCTGTTTCAGAATTATATCCCCAAGGGCAGTTGATTCTGAATTTCAGGTTTTAGTTAACATGTTCACTGATACACCTGGAAAAAGTCTCTTGCCCTAAAGACTCTGTATCCAGACCAGGCTGTTGCAGGTGAGTCCACATTGTCTTTACAGGTGGAGGAAGAGCATCTAAAAGAAGCTGAACAGATGTGATAGACCTACACAGAGACCATAAAAATCAAAAATCTTCCTGTGAAACCATGTGAAGCTGTCCTAAGATCCATGTGCAGTGACAAGGCCTCAAAGAGTCCTGGAGCTGTGCCTCTGTTCAGTGGGAACAGGTGAATCAAATAGTTTAATAAACTTCTCTCTTTCATTTAGCTTAGATGAATTAAGGTAGTCTCCTGAATAGTTTTTGCACTTATTCTGTTACAACCCCTTATCTGTGCTTGGGAGGAACAGATAAAGACCTAAGCTAAATGGGGAGATGTACCAGTACAGTGGTGTCACATGATGGTGACCTAGGCCACACCACACCAAATTTACTGGTAAAATGCTGTTAATCCCCTGAACTCTTCACAACAAAAATCTCTCCCGTTTCCAGCAGCATCTCAAGTCACAAAAATGAACACAAAGTCACCTGAGAAACAAATACTGTATTTCCTCATAATCATACATTTGCAGCACCACACCAAGGTATGTCACCAAAACACCCCAAGCCAGCAACATTTATAGGCTGCTCCAAAGCCCAAAACACTACAGACCATATCTTCAAAGACCATCACACTTTAAGAGTGGCCAAAGAAAGCAGTCATGTAAAAGTAGTTAAATCAGTAAACAGGTTCTCTGCACTCTGGAGCTAAAAAGTCATCAGCCTCAAATACAACCACAGCTGCAAAATTTACAGCACTTCTAGGTAACTTGCCTTAAACCCAGAAATGAACTGTTTAGGCAAATATAGCCCTATAAATATCCCTAATAGCTTTGTGGCCTCCAGTGGGCAGGAGGTTTTGCAGCATCTGACTGCCTGGCACTCCCAGAAGCAGCAAATTGCTCTGGGGTGGGCTCAGCTCTGAGGAGGCTCCACCATCTGAGCAAGATGGGCAGCACAACCCTGGGCAGAAAGGCAGGAAACACTACTGAAAAAAAAAAAAATGGCAATGTATTTCACATTACATTTTAACTCATAAAACTTTTACTGGACTCTTCCCACAGCACCGCCAGCACCAAGCAAAAGCTCTTTGACAAAATGTGGGTAGAGATGCAGCCACTTACTGTAAGAGCAGCCGAAGACCTCAACTCTCAGTCCTATCCGCCCACCAGCGTTCCACTTGAGGGGGATGAAGCGCAAGAACCGAGCCTTCATGGAGTGCAGCAGTTTGTGGTGAACCACGCTGTCAGCGTTGCTGTTCCCTGTGAAAACCTGCAAGGACAAAGAGCCTTGGTGAGACACGAAGCAACAGGAGGTGAAGGCAGCACTCTGAACAAAGGCTGTGAACTGCCACCCCTCTGCACAATTCTCAGTCTCAAAAATTACTGAAAATTATTTAAATTGACTGTCAAGTTTTTCTTATAAGTGCTGCATCTCTTATGGAGGGAAACGAGGGAGAGAGCAGCACACAGAGCACCTCAGCAGAGTGGGAGGGTGTATACACAGAGTTACAAAAGCAGGTTGTAGATGGGGATGATCCTGAAGATGCTGCACAATTTCTCCCAACCCAGGCCATTCCTGTGCACTACAGTACTCCATCAACCCCTAAAATAGTCAGAGTCCCATTGGCACAGTGAAGGATGGGGCTCAATTTAGCCTTAGGTGCATTCATGGAAGTAGGAAATAATAGACATGAGCCACTGAAGTTCTCCAGAGCCTGGGAAGAAGAGCAGGACCACGAATATCTAGATACCCAACAGAAAACAAGCAAGGAACAGGAGGAGATAAAAGCCTGAGCCAGTACACAGGAGAATCAACATTTTGACTGTGTTTGCACTCGAGAGAGTTAAAGCACGCAAACAGTAATAATTTAATTTCTTTCCTTACCTATTTGATTAATTGCCTGCAACAGCAAGGCAAAATTAATGGCCCTAGTCAGAATTGTAACTTAACAAGAGGAAGTCCTCTCATGGATGAAGAATGATCGAGGGATTTCAAAGACAAACCCTCAGAAAAACATCAAGGCTGTATTCCTGCCTGAAGCATTTTCAATTCATCTTTACACCCTTATCTGTAATATTGGCCCAGGAATATCACAGACTTCCTGCAATCCTCAGAACGTTTGAGTAACTCAGCTAGGATTAAAATTCGAAGCTAAAAGTTTTGTAAAACATGAAAAACCAAAGAGAGAACATACAAAAATATAATCTCATAGGAGAGCTATATTTGTAAAAGAGGTCCTGCATTTTGTAAGCATAAAATTTCATCACAAAAAGTTGTATCAATTTTAAATGCTTCTGCAGTTCAAAAATTGGCACCATTCACCTACACAATGCAGTTGTGAGCACGAACTGGAATAAGCCCATTAAAGCAGACCTACAACTCATTTTGATGTTTGAAGGATGTGTTAAAGAGATTAGGGGTTCACCTCCAGTCATTTTTTTTTCCTTAAATGCAAGCATTCCAACTTTTTTTCCAAATGTAATTATAGATGGTGTAGAACTTCAAATTCAGTGTATTCTTGTTTTACTAAACTCATCATTCAATTGTTTTATTAGAACTATATTAAATAAAAAATATTTTGGAACATTTCTAAGGCACAATCCTTTAAAACCATACCATGTTTATTTCATCTCACCTTAAAAACTATAACTTTGGAAAATACTCTTCTATATACAATAAGCCTTATTTTCCACCCAGTCATAAATGCAAAAGACCACATATATCTCCCTTCCTAAAACATTCTTTGCATTTCATTGCTGTTATTGCTTGCCTCTGAAGATGAACAATTTTACTGAAATGATCTCTCGCAATCCCAGTTACCTCCTTGAAACCACCCTTCAAACCCTGTAATCTTGTGCTGGTTTTGGCTGAAGTGCAGCTAATTTTCTTCGTAGTAGCCTGTATGGGGCTGTGCTTTGGATTTGTGCTGGAAGCAGTGCTGATAACACAGAGATGATTCAGTTATTGCCAAGCAGTGCTTGCACAGAGTCAAGGCCTTTTCTGCTCCACACCCCACCCCACCAGTGAGGAGAATGGGGGTGCACAAGGAGCTGGGAGGGGACACAGCCAGGACAGGTGACCCCAAGTGGCCACAGGGATATCCCATCCCACTGGCATCATGCTCAGCACACAGAGATGGGTGAAGAAGCACAAGGGGATGTTCAGGGTGATGGAATTTGTATTCCCAAGTCATCACTACGTGTGATGGAGCCTGGCTGTCCTGGGGATGGCTGAACTCCTGGGAAAGGTGAATGAACCCCTTGTTCTGCTTGCAAAATTGTGGGTGGCTTTTACTTTACCCACTAAACTGTCTTTATGTCAACCCATGTGTTTTCTCGCTTTTAACCTTCCAATTCTCTCCCCCATCCCATAGGGGAAGAGTGAGCAGCTGTGTGGGGCTCAGGTAATAGTTGGGGCTAATCCATTACAGATCTGTGAAATTATTTCTATTAGGAGCTTATCAGGCTGAAAAGGACAAAAATTTGGCTATCCCAGTTGTCCTCAAAGCTTTGCTTTTTCTATACCTCTAGTTCTGAATTTTTTACGCACAAGATCTTGTTTTCTCCAAGTATTATGCAACAGTTAACCAACCTCTTACAAATTAACCTATATTATATATATACATATATATATGTATACATATATGTATGTATACATATATATATATGGTAGGTTTTTTTTATGGGGATTCTTGTTGATGTTAATTCAAAGTTACCAAATACAGCAGTTTACTGCTTTATCCATCAGATATGTTTTGAGAAGTGGAACAAACGGTACTTCCAGATGTCCTGATCTTACTCATACTGCTTTCCACATAGGAGCCAAGTTCAAATTCCAGCAGAGAGTCTTTCGGAGATGTTTTTCCTTATATTTCAAGAGAAAAATCTTGTTCTTCTCAGTAATGAAATTGCCAGTAGAGAGTAAGCCTCACAGTCATAGCTGTGGCAGTCCCCACATTTTTAGTAAGACACTCATGGATATACAAGATGCATAAAGAGAAGTGTGGTTTTCTGTTTGTTTGCTCCAAAGGCTCATGTTCTTGGAGTCCTGTGATTATGTAAAAGCCTCTCCTTTCATAAGATAAAAAAGAAAGAAGAAAAAGAACAGAGGGTTTCTGGTCTTCCCAATTGTGAAGAAAAGCTTAAAATGCAGTGATTAGAGTGAAAGTAAGGGTGAAAATTAAGAGACAAAAGACAATGTACACCTTAATACCATGAAACAAGGTGGGGTGTCCAGCACAGTTTAGGGACTGCCTGTGGCACCAAGGAGGTTGTGGTTTTGCCAGGGAAGTGATTCACAGCTGCACCACATCCAAGCTGACCTAGCTGCCTCTCTGCTGGGTATCTTCCCTCAACACCTCAAAAAAGAGCCAGAATTATCCACATCCAGCCTCCAGAGCAGTTCACTCCAAACATGATGGGCAACTGTGTAAAAACATCCTTCCCACACTGAAAGAGCCACACTGGTAAAAATAAACTGTTCCGAAGTCCTGTACAGCCCTTACAGCACCTTTTTTTCTCAAGCTTCTCTAATAAGCAAAGAGCTAATGGCACTTTTGGGGAAAGGAAATCCACAGGCAGTGCTGTACCCATTGATCTGTGCCTACGAGATGGCTCTGAATGCAGCTGGCACGTCCCTGCTCGCTGCTGCCAACGGGGCGTCACTGTGTGTGTGCCTTGAGGATTGCTTTGATTTTCCCTTCCAACTCCCACTGCCACACAGATCACCTTTTGATGCTTTATGGACCACCTGTGGGCTGTAGACCATCGATTGAATAACACCAATTGCCGCAGACGGTCACTTGAAAACTTAGATCCACAGCTGACAAAGAAGAAAGCCATCCATTAAAGGAGATGAAACTAGGATGCAGTACCAGATTTCACAGCCCTGGAGGTTCAAATATTGATTAACAGTAAACCTATCGGTGAGAATGGCAGAAGTCCTCTTGAGAAACGGCCTCCATTACAACTTGTTGTTGATAAGGATTAGTTCCCAGGAACAAAATGACAAACAAGTGCAGAAAACAAAGCACCTGCATTTCCCATGCAACACAGTTGCTCTGGGAGGGAGCACAACACTTCAATCTGTGTCTTTTAACAAGCCCTGTAAACACAACAGACGGATGATTTACCTGGGAAATTCTGCCTCTGGCATTCTGTGGGGCTTATAAATCAAAGAGCTCCATTAGTGCCAAATTTTGCCACCAGCTTCTTGAGGGCAAAAGCTTTTCCCCCGTGCCAGCGGCTGCGAGGTTAACAGCTGGCCGGGGCTGCCCCTCAGACCAAGCTTGTTCCACTGTGCCTGCCTCTGCTGTGACACAGACCACGGCACCACAGTAATATTTTATGAGGCTTTTTTTATGAGCCAGCAAAGGCAGGTCCCAGTGGCATGAGAAGGTGAGGGAGGGCAGCTGCAGTGGTTTGGAGCAGGGTCCGACCGGCTCAGTGCTTCCTCTGGGGCAGCAGCTCTCAGCACGCAGGGAAGAATGGCAATGGGACAAGCACATACAGCACCCTTCCCAAAGCTCAGCTCTCCTAGTTCGTGGGCTACAGGGAAATTGGACAAAATGGAATTCCAGTTTAAATGAAAAAGAGAATTTTGAAAAGAAGCTTAAATCTCAGAACCGCTGTTGTTGCCTGGAATTTGCATGGATGACTCCCTCAGGAAAAGCAACGATTCAACCAAATGGGCTATTTTTACAACTCTCCCATTCAGAGGGATCCCAAAAGCTTTTCAAGGACAGTTCAGGAAAATGTCACACAACTGTGGTGAAATGTGACAGTTGTTTGACAACCCTGCAGACACACATTTGTTTCTTTACCTCATCCGTTAACTCAGAGCTATGCCAGATCATACCAGTGAGATTTGATGAGCTTTAGATCATCCTTTGGCCAAACTCTTAGACTGATCTCCACCTCCCAACAGACAAATGGGAACTGGGTGCAAGTGTCTGCTCATGAGAGCCTCATAAACTCAAAAGATAAGATCAGATGCAGGACTTTATCTCAGCCTCCCCCGGCATGAACTCTCTGCACACCACATGACAATTTATTTACAGACCTGCAGAAGGTGGTTCCCATAATGGCTCTGCTGAAAACATTCTGCTCTCCCCCTTTGTAAGGTGGGCAATGGGATGGGTTCAAAATGAGTATGCAAACAGCAACCTCGGCACAATCCTCAGCCCTGAACGGTGAGCAGGCAGACCTGAGGTTAACTACCTTCTAGGGGAGGTATTTTAAGACATATTGAAAACTCTCATTTCTGCCAAAGTAACTCTGATGAGCTGAATTGAGGGGAAAAAAATAATCAGATTATAAATGTGCAGAGGGCATACAACACAGATGTTAGCAATTTACAACATTTCAACCTTCTCTAAAAGAAATACAAGCACAGAAAAGTGCACTCCACCTTCAAATCTCACCCGTGACATCACAGTGTGCTGCCTCCAGTGCCTGAAGAAAAAGGACAAGAGGGCACTTAATTCAAGCTATCCAGAGCTTAGTGAACGAAACAAAGGGAGACAAAAAGCAGCTAAGCCTGTCATAAATCCCAAAACTGCAGTACTTATCAGTAAAACTGTCATTCTCCCCCTTAAACTTCCTTAGCCGGATGAGAAAGATCATGAGCCAGGAGTTTGCACTTTGATACAGAACACACTTCCTGGTAAATGACTCCCAAGTACTTGAGGGTACATGCACTTTAAAGAAAGCATGAATTTTCAGTGAAGAAACAACACGAAAATCTGAAAGAGAAAGAAGAAAGCATTGCCTAGCTTCTCACATTTTTCAGGCTGAAACAAACTCTGACTTTTATCTTCTCCAAAGGCAATGGGATTTCAGTTGTGCTGGAGTTTGTGTTACCCAGAATGCAACCCAGTGGGGCTTCTGGGTGTGGGTATTAAATCCAGGTTTTGAGGAAAATCCAAGTTTTGAGCAAAACCTAGTTATGGCAGGGGTCCTATGTCTCTGCTTGTATGTGTGGGAAGAGACCGAGGGCTGCCATGACAAGGACACAATACTTCCATAAACACACCAGATGGAAACTCAGCAGCCTCTGATTTTAATGGGATGCCACACGGTTTCTTTTCACAGGAAAATTCTACTGCATCACTGCTTGTTAGCTGCACCTTAGGCCTGGACAGCTTTGCGGCTACAGGTTTCTGTCACAATGAAAATTAAAAAATACATTTAGTTTCTGCTGCAAAACAAAAGTAACTGTCAGTTCAGGCAATTCTAGAAACTCACCCCTTTCACCTCAGCTCAGCCCTAAAACACAAAAAGATATAAAAATTAAAATATAATTTCAAAGTCTAAACGTTTGGGTTTTTTTCACATTTTACCATTGCTACATCCTGTGAATGCCAACAGGGAAAAATGTTGCTTTGCTTATGTAATGGAAGAAGTCCTGCCTAACACATCAAGCCAGAACTGCTAATACCTTGTCACAAAGGAACATGGTGAAATGGCTTTGCTGTCATCTCCCTCGCCCGGTGCCCAGACCAGGAGCTGCTAAAATCCCCTCCTCATTTGGAAGCTGAGTTCAGTGCAGCTGCCCAGCTCAGGAGTTCATGACAGGACCTGGCCCCTGGGAGTTGTTCTCTTTCAGCATCTGGCCTGAAAAAATTCCTTTGTTGTTAGAGGGGCCAGACCATGGGGAGAGGAAAGGATGACAAGGAGGACTGCTCAGCTCCTTTAAGAGCTGAAGTTTAGAGCTCTGTTTTCAATCCCACACAGCTACATTTGGCACACGGATGGCAAACCTAAGTATTCTATTTTCCCACCTCTCTTTCTCAAGAGGCAAGTTAAATTTTCTTCCAGTGTTCTTTCAAACCATCTGTAGAAATGAAGCACATTTACTTGGAGGAACTTGTTTGCTTAGGAGAGTCAATGGGAGCTTTTTCCACCAATTGAAGCAGGTTTCAGCCTGAGCCCAAGAGGAGACAGCTGTCAGCCTGGCCCAGGGACCAAAGGCTGGAGGGCAGGTTGTGTCCACTTAGCACATCAGTCACCTTTGAGCATCTCTTTCCACTTCATGTCTCTTTCCTATAAATACACCATGGTCTTCATGATAAAAGGTAACCAGTTATTTCTGGTTAACAGCCTTCTGAGCTGATTTGCCTGTTTCCAGACTCATGTTTCAGCTTCCAGCTTGAATACTATGACTCGAGCCAGTCTAAACCCTATCCTACCTTCATGGAGAGAAGCCTCCTTTCTGCTTATGTTTCTTCCTTCCCAACAGCAGCAACATTTTTCTCTGTGAAACACCCATCCTTGACAAGAACCTCAGAAATAATATCCCCTGGCACCCTGTCAGACAATAACCTCAGAAACAATATCCCCTGGCACATTGTCAGAGCTGCTATTAGGGAGGAGCAGGGGGGGAAAGAATAGAAGAGGCACCTGTCAAAATTATCCTCCCATAACATATTATCTGAGGAAGCGACAGCTTTCCATCTCATCCCTCCACCCCATAATGGAAAAAAAAAAAAAAATCATCTACAAAGAGGTGGCTAAAGTTCCCTATACAGCAAAGATGGAAAGGACTGGCTGCAGAGCTCAGGCAGGAGTCCTGCTGGGACTGCATTCCACTCGTTCCTTACTGAGGGGCTGACTGCTGTGCTCCAGCACTGCCGCGTCCACCGGGGCTCCCGAGCATTATTTAGACACCTCCGAGCTCCTGGCAGCTTCTGCACAAGCAGGGCAGTCCAGGGGAGAGGAGATGCAGTGATGTGTCAGGGTCCATACTAATTCATCCCTTCCCTAAATGATCTGCCCAAGTGAGAAGGTTATTTGCTGCTAATCCAGCCCATTACACCGTGTGCATACCTTTCTGTCTGGTCAGTTACTTTCCAAATACAGGAACAAATGCTGTTAACAACGTCATTAACATCAGATAGATGACTGCCCAAAGTAAACTACATTTATGTTAAGGATGCTGCTTATTATCCTTCTGCTGACAGTTAGTAGAACTAATCACAGATTTTCCAATAAAATCCATCATTTTTACATCATCAAAATACTTTGCAAGCAAAAGCATTTAAAACAAAAAATTAAAAATAATAGCCATTAAGACAATCTATATAATATTCTTTTCTAAATAGGTCTGTATCAAAATAAAAAAACATGTGTGTAATGATGGTGACATTAGAAACATGAAGTTTCTTGGGTCCCTTAAGGACAGTGAAACATTTATATTTAGACCAAAGAAAATTAAACAAAATACTGGAGAACTTCCTAGCCCTTTGCACATTTTTTCCCTGTTCTGATTCACCCCTAGAAAATCCTAATTTACTTTCTGGCTTTGTTCAGCAGCACCTTTCTATACTGAAATGGACAGTTTGATCTTTAAACAGGTCGAATTAGTGTCAATCTGTTCCCAGAGTCTGCCAGACTGTACCTTGGCAAAGTCTGAGATTCTGTATCCACCAGAGACCTTTCCCAATAGGCATCTTGGGCACAGTGATCTCTTTTGAAGAAAAACGAATGTACCAAATGGATAACACACGAGCTACATCACTTGACCTCAGGATGAGAAAATGGTCTCCATCTTCTTCCATTTCCTCAAACAGATGTAGCCCAAGTGCCTGATCCAATCTGTAGCTGGGCAGGTTGCCCTTCTTCTTCCCAGTAATGAACCAAGTGCAATTTCCTTACCCTACTGAGACACTCTTTGCATACATATGTGAAGTTGCATCTTGCATAATTGCATTTCATTGATGGAGAATGGATCCCTATCTTTAGATTTTAGAATCAGCTTTGTCTTTGGAGCACCTGGAGGTGAAGCTGTTATCGCTGTTAATATTACCACTGCTACATAAATAAATAATACTAGAAGCAAGAAGCAGCAAAATTAAACCTGTAAATTACAAGTCTAAGCTAAAAGTCGGCAGCTAATTCCTGCTTCTGTTCAGCCTCCTGCACTTTATCTTAAAGGCAATCCTACATAAAGATAGTATTTTAAACTAAATCACAACAAGGATAAATATTTCCCTAGTACCTTGACTAGATTAACCTTAGCCAACAGACTGAAACTGCTCTTCTGCTGCCAACACTAATCATAGATTTCAGCTGTTCTGCATAAATCTCATGGAGACCTTCATGCTTTACATTAAATTAGTGGGATTAACAATGCAGTGAATGTGTTTATGTCTGGCAGTGTTGGGGAACTCTGGGAACCTTCCCTGTGTTTAGCTTCATCAAAGCACATTTAAATAGCTAGTGCTGTACACTCGGTGTCTCTCTGGTTGTAATTTGCCAGACGGATCCAGCAAGATGGCACCAGAGAGGTGTTAGTTATTCCATGCAACACTGACCTCAGATGAATACTGTGCTTCATTATCTTACGATATTTCGCTGTTATAAAGTTTGATAGCATTTTCATTTGGATCAGTAAAGTAATATCCTGTGGAAGGAGAAAAATAGGTAGGCTTGATTTTCTCCGGTGTTCTGTAACGCACTGAAATGCAGGTGCCTACACACACATTTTCTGTTATGCCCTCCTCCCCCCGGCCCCACAGCAACTTCCATAAGGAAGAAAAGACAGGTTAAAGTTGTGGGCAACTCCCTTCTGAGAACAGAGGGTTCAATACTCGGCACAGATCCTCCTGTTGTGGAAGTCTGCTGCCGCCCTGGGGCCTGGGTTAAGGACATCACCAGGGAAACTCCCAGCCTGGTACAGCCCTCAGATTAGTACCCATTACTGCTCTTCATCAGGGTGAAGCCACAATCTCACCCTCCAGAGCAGTGAGACCGTGCTCAGGTACCTCAGCCAGAGTCTTGGCCTAGTGAGTTACACAGACCTGTCTCTACCACAGGAGGGCCAAATCTAATTGACAAATCTTCCTCCTACAAAACCATTACTGCAATGCTTGCAGCATCCCACATTTGAGTCTTGTCATTCCACTTTCACATCGAGGTCCATCACTGAACCACATTAAATTAATCTTGAGGACACTAAAGCAGCTTAAAGAAACCACATCTCTTCCTCCTGCGATGGGGTAAGATGAGCTTTTGCAGCATCTTGGCAGGCATATCTGCAATGTCTTCCAAATGCATGTCTGCCCATTAAGTTTCGACCACACATTTCATTATGCCAACCACACCAAACAATCCTCAGCAGTAGGCTCTGAAGATCATGATGTTCTCTAAAATACAGCACAAAAAAAGGTAACTTTCTGTTAGTGATCCACGGAGGAGGCCTGAAATTCTGACTCTGAAGTGTAATTTTTTCTGGCAGACAAATAATGTCTGTTACTGTTGTTATGGTAGGGCATATGGAGTCGTGATACACTTGGCAGGTCCAGTACCACATCAGACCATCAATAAAAACTGTTCTATTACTTTTATTTTAGAAATTAGAAGAATATGGGAACTTCTAAGTCAGTTTGACATTTCAGTGCTTGTAAAAAATGTATTTTGAAATGAGCATTACCCCCAGGTGGATGAACATAAGGGAAGGAAAGTGGAAATAGTTTCTTGCAACAAAAGGAGTTTCTATGCAATAGAGGCTTCTGTAAATGTGCAAATTGGGATGAATCATGCTGGACTGTCCCTAGGACCTTCAACAACAGTTTCATTCTCGTCCTTTCCCCAAGGAGGATCATCCTAGAGAATCTGTGTCTTTGCACCCTCTAACAGCAAGATATGTGATGCTTATTTACACAGCAAGATCACCAGTTTTTAAGCAGTTGTAATGGCTCACCCATAGGAAGGCAAACAAAGACTGCTAGTTGTCATCCTCTGCTGTACATCTCCATTTAAGAAAGGAACAACAAATAATGAGGTACGGAAATACTCCTCAAACTTGCATGCCATGGCACTAGGTCCAGGAGTCTTACATGCCATTTTAGAAATGTAAGCATATTAAGAAAATGAATTTATTTCTGTACAGACCTTCAGCCCACTATTTACTTCAACAGACACTTTAAAGAAATCAAATCAGAGCAACAGCTTAAGTAAAAGGAAAGAGCTTAAATGAAGGGAAATGTAGAGTTATATTTTTAAATGCCATGTCAATAATTTCAATATAATGCATCAATACAAATTAAGAGGCTGCTCTGCTCTGCACAGGGGCAGCCTCACCTTGAGTCCCATGTGCAGTTTTGGGGGCCACAACATAAAGATATAAAGCTGCTAGAGAGCATCCAAAGGAGGGCACAAGGATGGTGAAGGGCCAGGACAGGAAGCCGTATGAGGAGTGACTGAGGTCACTTGGTCAGTCCAGCCTGGAGAGGAGGAGGCTGAGGGGAGACCTCACTGAAGTTGCAGCTTGCTCATGGGGGAAGAGGAAGGGCAGGTACCGATCTCCTCATGAGCCCAGTGACAGGACCCAAGGGGTCAGCATGAAGCTGAGTCAGGGGAGGTTTAGGTTGGATATCAGGAAAAAGTTCTTCCCCCAGAGGGTGTTTGGGCACTGGAACAGCTCCCCAGGGCAGTGGGCACAGCACCAGCCTGACAGAGCTCAAGAAGCGTTTGGACAATGCTCTGGGGCACATGGGGTGACTCTTGGGGTGTCCTGTGCAGGTCCAGGAGTTGGACTCGATGATCCTGATGGGTCTCTTCTAACTCAGCATATTCTATGATTCTATAAATTGAACCGTTTGCTTTTACAGAGACCTTTTTTTACCACTCTTTTTGTAAGTTGCCCTTTTTCCTTTCACTTCCATAGTTTTTCCGTAAATCATAGCTAGGCAAACACTTAAAAACTAGAAACCTTAGAAGCCTCTCCAATGGTATCAGTATTTCCCATTTAAGTATGGCAAAAGAGGTGGGAGTTGAGGAGGGGGAAAGTATGGGAAAAGAGGAGGGAGTTGAGGAGAGGGGAAATCAATAGCTCCTTAACAAGCCCTTCTCCTGAAGTGTGAAATCTAGCACACAGGGCTCTTTTATTCTTTTTATCTCCTGATCATAGGTGAAAGAAAGGATCCGTGAATAGGATCCATGAAAGAGCTCACCTTTAGAACAAGAAATAAGAACACCTAACATTTTTTGCAAATATTAAGATGAAGGCATTGTGTTTAAGGTGTTTTTCCTTTTATCCTGAAAGCAGTATGAGTAGCTACACCTTGAAAAGTAGCAAAGAAGGGAAGAAAGAAGCAAGTGTTTTTAGACAATGCAACCCACAGAGAGGAAAATTAACCTATTACAGGATTTCCTTTCAAACCCTTTGCACACAGTGAGGCCTGAATAATAAGCTGGGCTAGGATGTATGTTCACAGTTCAGTCTTCAAAGATGAGCTTGTTCTCTGGCAAACAGAAGAGAACTGTGCAAATATACAAATTTAACTTCTAATAAAGCACTGATTTGCCCTCAAGTGCCTCTGCAGCAATGCTACAGTCTCATGCCCATTTGAACTCGCCAAGTTGCTGCAGCAGAGCATTAATGAACACCTGAACCACTACAAGTGTGGAAAACACACAGCTTTGACAGCAGTTCTATAAAACTCCACTAAATCCACACATTATATCTAAAGGAAAATGCAGCAATTCTGCAGGCTCCCAGATCGTTTATTATATGGTATCCTAGGAGAGTCAAATTAGCATTTTCAAAGAGTCCAATTTCTCCCCACACTGGTGTTGACGTGCCTTGCTGAGGAATGAATTGTGCCAAAGTCCATACTCTTGATGACAGGACAGAAATGGACCAAATGCACTCATTTTAACCAGTGAAGCAGGGTCTCAGGAAATTTAGGCTGAGCCTGTGACACAGGTCTCTATAGTTATGTCAAAGGCACATGTGCTAACTCTGGAAGTGTAACCAAGCTGGGCTATGCCTTTTGTGTTTGAAAACACACCCCAGCAGATTTATGACTGGAAAGCAGCCACATCGAGGAGGCAGCAAAGGGCACAAATTTGCAAGGATGGAATGGGGAACACTGGTAAAAAGAAAGGTGCTGCATTTAAAATACAGGTTAGAAGCCAGTAGGGACAACGAGTTACTATTGACCACCCTAACATCAATATGGATTGAAATTCTTCCACGTTAGTGTGGTAGGTCTGGGTTATCAAAAACATGACCATGTGATGTTGTTATTTCACTCAATAGTAGATAAGGCATTAAGAAAAGATCCAAGACTAGAGAAAATAAAGAGAAGCCTTTTTCAGCTTTGAATAGAGTGTAACTGTCAGATCATCCTAAACTCCAAATTTTAGAAAACAGAAATGCATAACTGCTGGAGTTGGTAGGCAAGGTACCCAACACACAGATATAATGTGTTCTTTAGGATGAAAACACTGCTGTTGAGGAGCTTCCCTGCAACACTGGCCACACAAAATGGTAATTCAACACACAAATGCAGAACTACACACACACAAAGTATTATTTTAAAGCAGAGATTAACTTAAAAAAAATGCATAAAACTTAGGATTCATTAGTTAGAAATTAAAAGTAACAGCAGCATAAATTATTTTAAGAACCATTTAAGTATTTTAAAGTCATCATATTGGAGATCTAAAATAAATCAAAACCACTTATGCTGAAAACAAATTTCTTTAAAAGGAAAGAAGTAAAAACCATCTGGTAAAATCAGAGACTAAGAAGCTATTTGAAGTAGGAAGACTTTCCTCTAAAGAAGAAGTTAAATTAAAGGATAAAAATGGAAATTGGGATCAGCTCTGTAAGTACAGAATACCAGCATAACACAGAACTTAAAAATGTTTGGATCATTTGATAAAAGGCATAAAAACCAGTAATAAATGCCCTTATGAACATGGGATAGGAAAAGAAAAAAAAAAAAACAACTGATAAAAATGCTGCAAGGCAGCCTTGAAGAAGACAAGCCCATAGCTGAGATGGTGAATTAATTCTTTTCATCAGAGCAGAGTGTAGGATACAGCTTAGGGTATTTCCAAATCTAGGCTCTTCTTCCATTATGGGTGAGAAAATTATATTAAATTGAAGTACTGAAGTAGCATACAAAATAAAGAGAGAAAATCCACTTAGCTCAGTTAATATTCTTCCACAATTTAGAAATTCAGAATAAAATTGCTCAACTATTAGCTGTGATGGCTATCCTATCACGGAAATGAACTTCATTAGCAGAGAAACAGAAGGTGGCAAATGCAGGGGATGTTCTAAGAGGCTTCAAGACAGACCATGGTACCCACATACAAATAAATCCATAAATTAGCAGAAATTATTTAAAAATCAGAATAAAAAAACAAGCAGATCCTTATATAATGACTAAAAGACATCTTGTTTTTTAAGAGGGAATACAGACCTTACAAATTTATCATTAGCCTTCAAAGGAATCAGTTTATGGATTGATAACGATGCTGTAATTGATACCACGCACTTGCACTTCCATCAACTTTTGTTGAAAACCACTGGAAGAAAAAACAACCAAACCAAACTCATATATGACAAAAGAAAATGTGCATTTATGGGGATCTAGTCTGATCTATGCTATTTTTGGCTTCCTAAATGTCACATCGAAGAAAACACGGAGCACAGAGAACTAACACAACTTCCTGATAACACAAAAGTTTTTGGCTTGTCAAAACAAAGACTGACAGAAAAGCTGCACAAAGATCTGATGATGTGGAATGATCAGGCAGTAAAATGGAAAATAAAGAGGATCAGCAAATGTAAAGCACCACACCACGCAGACAAAATCATCCTCACCACACACCCCCTCTGAAATAGGCTGGAAATCTGCTGCTGTCATTCAGGAATCCTGACGCCTTGTAAACTGCTGGATGCAAACATCAGTTCTGGACTCAAGATGGCCAAAAACCCCAAGAAGTTATTACGAATTGCAAGAAAGAGAAGAGACCCAGCCATCCAGAAAGTATCAAAATTACTTGATATATTAAAAGTCATGTGACCCCAACTTGAAAACTGTGAAACTTTTGTCTCTCCATTTGACAAATGTATAGTTGAATTGGAAAAAAAAATATAGAAAACAGCCAGAAAGTAGGCCAATGGTATAAAATATCTTCAGAATGTTGGAAGATTAAACAGACTGGGATTTTTTGCCTGAAAATTGATGTCTGAAGTAGAATACAACACGGAGTTATAAAATAATGAATAACAGACATAGCAGGAGATTGGGGAATTATTATTCATGTTTACTAGAACATGAAAGCCAAACACCCAACATAATTTTCAGAAAATTTGTGGACCCAGCAGCTTTTGTTTTGCTAGGGATTTCTAGACATGCGTTTTCTACTCGGATTTCTAGGTCTGTCTATACAAAATGTCAAATCTATTGCTAAATTGTACTGATCTCTTCACCAACCCTCTACAGAAAAAACAAAACCTCAGAAACCACAAAACTAATAAAACCTATAAGCTGTTAGATAAAGGGGTATATTGAGATTCATAATTATTCAGTGTCTCAGAGCATATACTGACAGAGGAGTTGAAAAATATCTATTCCTTTTCCCCCAGAGAAACATATTAAAGAAATTTCTTATTTGAAGCTGGTGACATTTCATAGGAAACTGTGAATAAAAAAAAAAAACCGACAAAAACCCAACTAATTTTATTTTTGAACTATTTATTCATTGGCTTATTTTCCAATAACTATACTGAAGAGGAAAAATCTGAAAAACAATAAAAATCTAATTTAATTTCTAAGTTTCTCTTTGAAAAATGTCACTGAAGATGATCCTTTTTCTTGAACAAAAAACCTCAGTATTGACACAGGTAGTATTCAAAGGGAAGATTTATCCATAAATTGACTAGTCAGAACCAGAGATCATAACTGCTAAGTTATTTGGAAATCAAACACAGACCTGGCATCATGGTCCATCAGTTTCCTTTCTCTCCCTCCTAGCTGCCCATCCTTACAAACTCTGTCACACTTAGGAAGATTCAGAACTACATGGACATCCACACCACTGAAAAAAATGAATGTTAGTGCTCATTTTAACAACATACTAATTTCTCTGAATATATTCATTACTTTAAACAGACATTTCTGCCCCAAATTCATCCTGAATTAAAGAACTGAGAATTATTACTTGAACATTTTCATACAGCTCTTACCAAAAAAATTTTCATCTTTCAGCTGGATGTACCCTGCAGGTGCCCCTGCTGGGGGTGAGGGCAGGGGGAGTCACCAGAAAGCTGCCTCCAACCTCAGGAACCCAATTTGCCCAGTTGGCCCCGTTTCCAGCAGCATTTTGGACCTTTATGCCAGCCAGTGTGCATCAAAATCAACTGTGAACGTCTCAGCTCCCCATCTCTGGAATATTTTAATTATGCAAGCACCCAGACAGCTCTTCCTGCAATACCCACCTCGTGTTCTTATCCTGAGACAAACCCAAATCCTCTGAGTGCCCATCAGAGGGAGCAGGAAGGGAGAGGGGGAGTGTGGGGTGGGGAGGATGCACGAGGACCCATCCCTCATCACCATCACATTTTGACTGAATTGATGCTACAAAAGCAGCACCTTTCTTTAATAAATCTAAATTTATGCCATTGTTCTGCCATGGCTTAGACAAGTCCAGCTGCACCCCAGCAAGGACAATCACTTATTTATTCTCCAAGTCTCCAAGATGTAGGGCTTTGTCACAGCCACCAGAAGTACCAACCTGGCAGCTCTCGGGGTTTGCTGACTTTCTCCAAGGTTCTCAATCCAAACGGTTTTTCCAGCTCCAAATCCCAACAGATGGAGAGGGACAAAGTGGGGAACACTCCAGCCTCCAGGCCTTACAGCTAAGCTACCAGCCTCCCCTGCCCAGTGGAGAGCAGCTGGCAGAAATCAGGAGGGCCAGGACACACTCCTAAATGCTCATGAGAGCTCCCATCACCTACTGAGACAGAACTGAACATTTGAAGCAGATGAACTCTTCTTTCTTTCTTTTTGTACCTAAAAGGTAGACAGAAAAGACATGGTCTATTTCTAAGGTCACAAATTAGTGGTAGTTTTCACCACAGTTGGGTCCAAAGTCACAAACTCTGACCTTCCTGACCCAAAGCACAATCCGATCACCCCAAGCACAAACTGCTTTAGGGACCTTCCCATGCTGCACAGGGCACGTTCCATGCCTGGTGCTTAGGACAGCGTGTGAGTTGACCCGTGCCCCACTCCAGACAAAGGAAATAATGGCACAGAGCCAGGAAAACTTATCTCTGAGCTTTGACAGCTGAAGTGGATGTGAAAGATTTTGGAGCCCACTGGTTAACAAATGTTACAAACTAACATAACCTGTGCTGGCGATCCCATTAATTATGTATTTATGTATTAATTTCTCTTTCAGTGAGCTTTATTAAGCCATTCCCGTCCTGAACTACCATAAAACTGAGAGATTGCTGTCCCCCTAGACAAATAGAAAAGGCTTTGCCAGCTGAGTTGGAGGTCTCTTTAAAGGAGAAGACAGTACCATTTGATAGCTTTGCTCTGTCATGATTTGTTACAAAATCATAACCTCAAATCAAGGATCCACCAGGAACTTCACAAACCATCTTAATTTATCACTTCCACAATGAACCATTCCTAACTGGATTGCAGGGGGGTTGAGCAATCAATCTTGTTAATTGCCTTCAATCAATTAAAATAGATTTCTGTTATTTCAAGCAGGAATGTCTGGTTTTGTTTGTTTTTTAACTCAGAAGTAAAATGTTTTATTTATGTAAAACACCCTAAAAACTCAATCTTCTGTTGGATAAATCCTGCATTTGCAAACACAAAAATAAAATTTATGCCCACATAATGCAACAGGATTGAGAGGTGAAAGAACTGAAGAAAAAAGACAAAGCAATGAGAATGTTTAAAACTGGGACACAGTCTTTTAACTCACACAATTTACTATGTCTAGGTGAGAATTTTTATGACCCTGCCTTCATTTCCACAACTTTGTTTGGCTAACACACACTCATCCTGCAGATGTGTAAGCAAAGGGGAAGGGCTGTAGCATGACCTGTGTTTATTTGTTGTGCTGATGCTATAGTGGCTCTCAAATAGCCACTTGGACTCCTGCAAAAGACTAACTGCAATATAAACAAATACAGATGGCTTTGTTTTGACATATGTAAAATCTTGAATCTGCCATTGGACTGATGTGAGAAATCTCTAGCTTTCCACCATCCAATTAAATAAAAATAGCCTATTTTTACTGCTCAGGCAGATGAGCACACAGCTCTCACCAGGGTAATATCAGGGCATTTAAAACCCTCTCCAAAGATCTGGAAATCCTAAATGTACAAATTTTTGTATCCCCTTTCTGGGAATGCACATAAGCCCTACTGTTGAAAGACCCATAGCAATTAGGTTAATTGACATTACATCCTATTGCTCCTTCCTTCTAATCTGGCAGAAAAATCATCTGGCCCCAGAAGCAGTTAATAATACAACACTACAAAGTGCTTTGTGTCTGTAATAATATATTTCCTCAATGCATCATGGGAAGAATGTGTTTAATTGAATTATATAAGTGGAAAGGTTCTGTGATTTTTTTGATTTTTAGCCTTTCAAGTTTTTCCTGTGCTTGTTTGTGCTTGTTTGTTTTAAATATTAAATGCAGGAAACAGACTAAAACAAGAAAAAAAGGAAATAGGGAAACAATAATGTGACCATATCTTGTTTCTTAAATGCATTCCTAACTGCCCCACTATGAACTCATCACAACATAATTAATGTCAACTTGGAAATATGAGCTTTTTTTTCCCCTTTTCTGGGGGGGAGTGGGCATGTGTGGGAAGTGGTGTATAGCTGTCATTGAAGCTCCCAAATTCCTAGCTGTGAAAACTTATGTAACCTACACTGAGGAGTGAAAAACCTTTGCTGGGGAGTAAAAGTCTGCCCCACTGACTAGGTGCAATGCTATTTTAGGTCACTGAAAACTGTGCCCACTGGACTCTCTCTGATGGCTGACTCTAGCATTACCCAGGGCCAGAGAAACCATTTCAGATGTGCCTGCAGCAAGCACTGCCAAGACTTTTGATGCATCTGCTGCTCCACTGACTTGTCTTGGTCATGTTGAGCCAACATTCTCCACCAGCCCCTCACAGAGGGGATTTGCAAGGCAAGATGGGTTGAGAAGGAACAAAGGACATTGCTCAGCAACAAACAGTGGTTAACACACCACTAGGAAGGCACAAAGCCAGCTCACCTCCCAGGGTTTGTGCTGATCTGGACAAGAGTTGTCACAAACCCACACTACAGCTGCTGAAATATGTACCACCTTCTGAGAACTGATTAAGGAATGTCACTAAAATGATTCTCAGCAATACATTCTTTGTCCTGTGTTGAAGTGTATTCTATTACCATCTACCTGAACTGTTGAAACCAGGTGGGTGGTGTTCCTGGCCTCCTCCCTCCGGACTATCTCCTGTTAATGGGCTCATCAAGGTTTTGCCCCATGACTCACAGATAACCTCCTCCAGATTATATTCTGTTAATGGCCCATCAAGGCCTCGCCACATGACTGACAAAATGACATCATCCCATTGGGAGATGCTCCGCCCAGAGGGAGGAACCAAGCATTCCATCCTGGATATAAGCTGAGATTTCGAACACCACAAGCAGCCTTGTCCACTGGTTTCCCAGACGACGAGAGCTACACAGCCACCGCTGGACCTTCCGAGACCAGACCCTTCTATAGGATCACTGCTTCCAACAGGACTTCATTGGGACTGCTACCAACACCCTGACCAACAGGGTGTCAAGTGTATTCTGACTTTGTCAGTGGTTTTTTTGTATTTTTTGCATTTTTACATTTATTTTTACCTTTTTTTTCTTATTCCTATTAAATAGTATTTTCTGACTTGGAGTCTCTCAGTGGTTTGTTTTCAAACCTTGACATTCTTTCATGACTGAAATTCTGTGCATTTCACTGGGACATACTTCAATCTACACTTGAATTTTGGTTTCACAGAATGATAGAACAGTTTGGGTTGGAATGGACCTTAAAGATACCTAGTTCCAACCCCACAGCCATGGGCAGGGACACATTCCACTAAACCATGTTACTCAGAGCCCCATGCAGCCTGGTCTTGTCCTGGCATTGCTGCAAACAGAAGACAATGCATATTGCTGTATTCACAATTCCTGTGTATATATATGCAAAATGAAAACTGGTGTCACTTGCATCTAAACCCTTGTGCCTTCCACTTCGTGATTCAGAATTGTATTTCTTCAGTCACAATCATTATGTTTTGGGTGGATGTCGTTGTTAAAGTAATATGCAATTTAAGAAATGATACTGTAGCAAAGCAGCTTCCGACTAAAACAATTCACACTGCAGATAACAAAGATGCTCTTGCAGTCTATTTTTAGAAAAGAAGCAATACTGCTGAAACTGCCTTTAGTGGTGAACAGTTGTATTAAAAGGCACTCAAGGTAGGTTGAGGGGATGGACAGCAAACATTTTAAAAAAATGGGACAGCTTAAATTCTTCAATGTGCAGAAATGCAGACATATAGTATGAGTTTTTCCACGACTCTTTTACCCTCCATTGTCCCTTGAAACAAGAGAATGTATCTAATATATTGCAGTAAGAAGACACCTTGCACTGAACAGCACCTAAAACTCTTTCAGGCTACAACCTGGCACTAAAATTTCCAACATAGCAGTGTGTTCATTCCACCTATCCCACAAATTTCCTGCTTCCTGGTATCTGCAATTTTACATCTGGAGTCTCAATTTCTTGTGCTTCAGTGCTCGTGTATCTTACAGTAACTCTGTTTTGTCCTTAACGACTTGCCAAGTCTGCATAATACTCAGCAATGAATATGAAAATATGAATTAGATTTAATTATTAGAGATAGTCAGGAAATCATATTTCCTCTCAGAAGTCATCTCCAGTAACAGCCCAGCCTGTTCTGTGCACATCCTGAGGTAGCCACAGGAATTATATCCCTTCTTTGCCATTGAACTACAATCACTCCGCTCAGCTCATCCCGGCCACACAGCAGGAGGGCTAATTCAGCATTCCTCTGGAGAGCACTTCCAAATGAATGCCACCAAGTGACACGTTCAGCTGTTGCACCCCCAGCCAATTTCAAGTCACTGTGATCCCACTGAAGTGAGGAAAAGCACAGGAACCCCCAGAGTTGACTGAACTGAATAAAACCCGTCTTTCTCACAAAAGCATCATGTTATTCTCCTATCAAATAACATTTTGTTTTTTTCTTCTTAAAAGAAAAAAAAAAAATCCAGCATGATTTTCAGTGACACTGAGAGAAAGCATTGTATAACAGATTCTGTCAACTTTGGCACGTGCCAGTTAAGATACATTATCCAACCAGACAGAAATATTTCAGAATTGGCCATTACAGCTATTTAGCAGGTTAAATACTAGGAAGAAAGTTCACCAGTCTGTAGTTTAACATGCCTGGGCTGCTCTCAGGGTGGGCACAGCCTCTCTGGTGAAGTGCAGGTACCAAGCTCACTGTTCATGTGGGTATTTTTGCCTTGTCTCCAAATGCTACACTGGGTGCTTACTCATCTTTCCCCTCCCGTGCCAACAGAAATCAGCTGCATAAACCATAAGAAATTTTTAACATTCTCCAGATCCAAGTCCCTGGATTGAACAATAACAGGACACCAGGACTCCCAAAGCCATTTATTTTTTTGCCACTTAATCCAGACAGTCCCTGGGTCCTGACTTCTCATCTGTCAAACAGGGGTAAATAATACCTTGTCAGTCTTTTTCACCTACTTACAGCTCCTCTTAAGGACAAATCATCTCACTTGATGGATGTTCCTGGTGCATGGCAGCACCCAGCTCTGATCTTGGCCGAGCACTCGTTCTACACTTCTGTAAAATCCTATATAATAGCAATGTAGAAACATACTATCTCTCTCTTTCTTGCTAGACAACCATTATCCACAGTCCACCGTGCTATTACCACTAATTTTAGGTGTCAAGAAACTTGAGATCACTTAAAAGAGCTAAAAACTGAAAAAATAAAAATCTCTATAATTCAATGTACAAATGGTTTTCAACGTATAGAGAAACTGAAATGGCTAAACAGTGGATGAAAAAAATGGATAGAGAAGATGTGAAGTTACTAAAGTTTTAGAATATAAGCAGCTAGTAAAAGGAAATTAATGGATTTTGATATAACCTCCTCCCTATCCCAGAAAGAAAGAAAGACAAAGACAGAGAAAGAAAGACAAAGACAAAGAAGGAGATAGACAGAGAAAGACAGAGAAAGATCTCTACTTTAAGAACCCTCTTGGATGTTGCATAACATTTTTATGGAGGCCATTTTAGGGGGAGCCTCTCACCTATATATTACACAAATACACAGTGATGATCCCAGGATCCTGTCACATCAACAGTTAGAAGAATTACACAAACAAACTCAGAGTCCAGCATATAGCCTAAAAGGTACAGAATCTTTACTTATTTTAAAAGAGAGATTTCAATCATTTTTCCATGGGGTAATTTATTCCAAAAAATAAAATACTGTTTTCAAAGGACATATGGTTGTTTAAACCTGGAGTAACTTTTACTTCTTTGACAAGATAAATATGCTGCTTCCCTGGCTAGAAGTTGAAATTACTGACACAACCTGGAGCATCACATTTTAGGGTATCTAGGTGCAATTATTCTAACTGTTAGTATTCTTCCTTGTAGCTCCTCTGAGCGCTTCTGATTGAAGGCAGAATTAATAACAATTTGCATGTTAAATTCTTCATCACAGACTCAACTTTTCCTTCCCCAGCAAACAGAATTTATGTTTGTAGGGAGGCATCCTAGGGAGGATAAGAGCACCTCCAGGATTCCATTCCCCTTGGGATCTGTCCTCTTAGACCTTGCCCATTATTCAAATAGTTTATCCAATCCAAAAGACTGCAAAGTTCATAGAGCTGACCAGGAGAAACAATACCAATTTTATTTTGTCTGTTCTTATTTCAAAATTATCACTTTGCTTCGGTGGTCTTTCTGGGAAAACTCTGATCTAGTTTTTCAGGGCTTTTTACCAGTGATCAGACAAGGGAAAAATAGCTGTTCCTACCTGTTGCAGACATTTCATAGCAGCAAATATGGGCCTCTCAGCCGAGTTCTGAGCCATGGGAGGCGCAATAAAATCACACAACCAGCTTTGCTTATTCCACTCTTATTTGGTTTAAGATACCAGCCTGCTCACACATCAACACACACACACCCATTCAATCCACCATCCTTTGTCAAAAATATTAAGGCTGCCAAGCAGGTATTTAAAAAAGGTGAGAAGCATCAGCATTCATTTCTTTAGGTTCTACTGTGAACTCTGACCCTGCTGTCTGTTATGTGGTCATTTATTATTTCTGCAGGACCCTGGCTTCAGCCAGCAGTGGAGAATGTTTCTGGAAATCTCCAGTGGTAGATGCAGCTCCTCAATAAAGCAGGTGTTCCCTCTGACACCTTCATCCTTACACAACTTTGGGGGTGGGGGTCACAGTAAATGAGCAAGAGGAGAGGAAGCCAGAAAAACATATTTCATTCATAAGGCCTGGGAAAATACACTTTAACCCCACCTGCTGCACTTCAGAGATGGATTATGAGATACCAGTTTTATGGAGACAAACTAAAAAGACAATGAAGAAGTTTATTCTACAATACTGTTTACATTTCATCAAAAGATGCTGATTCATAGGAAGAGGTCCTAAAGTCTGTGACTGCCAGACAGAATAATTGATTTCAAGGCTTTCAACCACAATTCGGAAATTTTAGGCTCAAATCCTTATTGACCCTTATGCACACCTGGAATGTGGATTTTTAAACAGAAATCTGTAAACTTATTTTGAACTGTGCCTTAAGGGATAAAGCTCTGGCTCACTTCATTTAGTGCTGGTGCCTCTATCCACTTGCTTAAAAACACTAATCCTCTTATCAAGAGATTCATCTGGAAGTGAGAGAGTGCTCTCAGTGACAGGTCACTCCTGCCTCTCAGGCAACTACTTACACTACTTTGCCTTAAATTATTTGGATGAGGCTGCCTTGTGGAAAGGAAAACCACACAGATGGACGTGCCAAGAAGAAGGAGCAAGCACAACTCTGCTCATCAGCAAAAGGCTCAGGCCCCAGCTGCCAGGAGCAGCCCTGTACACCACCCAGTGATTTTTAAATGCAGAGCAAGGATCCATATTCCTGGGAATAGAAGAGGTATTTTATTCCAACTGCTACCTCTCACTATCACCAGGGTTGGTCTTTCTGATTCACAGCAACAATTTTAAATGCAGCTTTCTACCAGGTCAAAGAGAGAGGCTCAGTGCCTTAATGACACAGCAAGGGAGGCAACAGCTCTCTCTGGCACAAGGCAGGCTCTTGCTCTCACTGGTTTTTGTCTTTTAACAGGTCAAAATCTTGTTTGCAGCCTATGCCGTGGGAGGGCTGAGAGGGAGGATACAAACTATTTAAAATGCTAGGATCTGATTTTTTTTCACCAGGTAGTATATGCAGTTTAAGTAAACTGAAATTTTTATTCAAATACATATAAACTTCTGAAATACAGATTTATTTGCTATAAGACTCCAAATTAATTAATGATTTTTCCTTGTGACACAATTAACTTTCAAAAAAATCATTATAACCCATAATCTCTTTTGGATGGTGTGAAAAAAACAAATATTTGTAAAATAAATTTTCTTGTGAAGTACACTTCACAAGAATTTCCCATTAAGAAATGACTAATTATGGGTCTGGAGCTTGTTTGAAGAGCATACAGTGAGTAAAACTTAAGATGGAATATTGAGGAGAAAACAAAATATTGAATAGTTGCTCATTAATTAAAGACTATCCGGTTTCCATGCTGAAAGGAATGGAGGATGCTGTGCAAAAAATAGTTTGTGATCAGGTAATTAAAGCCCTTCCCACTGCAGACACATTAGGGGGTCTAATTAAGTTTGCAATGACTTTTTCTATCCTTCACGTTTTAAACTTCATAGCTTAATAATGTTCTTTTAACATTTCTTTTTCATTTGCAATAGCTGTCTGCAATACCCCAACAAAACAGTTATACATTAAGATGTTACATATAAGTGCATCTACTTTTGATCTTTCTTAAAAGAATTTCTCAGTCTTTATACCACAGACACAAAATGAAATATGTAGCACTTTCTTTCCTAGCAGGAAATTCAACACCTCATTTTTTTCCCACAGACACTTTGAGCCCATAGAATATGCTGTGGGATCTCCATATTCATTTCACTCCAGCTTTGGAGTTATCAGCTAAAGAGCTCTCAGCGGCACAAGCAACAAAGTTGATGACATCTGTACCACAGATCTACAGATAGGTAGGATTACCATAGAAAACAGCCTTTTACAAAATTCTCTATCATCTACTGAGCTCTCTGCTTTTCCCTATGAGCCTGGGCAAGCTGGGTAAAAACAGGGAAATCCTCAACCCTGTTTTGCTTCTTTCCTCATTTTTTTAAAAGAAGGAATTTAAAGCAAACATTGTAGTGCTAAGTGCAAATGCAGATGCAGGAATCTTGCAGTGTGTGAAACACCACTGGCCTACCTTTGCTTCGTTACCCTAAAATAGAGAGGGCAGCTTTCCATACTCAACTTGAACAGCATTCAGTCATAACCAGTCCTACCCTAAGAATCAATCAGGTGGAACTTCCTGGGCAGAAACTGATGCAGAGGAAGCTCCACCTGAAAATGAGGAAGAATTTCTCTGTTGTGCAGTGCCCATGCAGTGGAACAGGCTGCCCAGAGAGGCTGTGGAGGCTCCCTCACTGGAGATACTCAGGAGCTGTCTGGACACAGTCCTGTGATGCCATAATGATTTTTTTGCCTTTTCTTTGTTCAGATACATGGTAAAAAGTTCTGCATATCTTAATTCATCAAATCTACGCAGAGCTCTAGGTTCTACCATCAAATCTGTAATAATATCATCCTCCAAGCTGCCAAAAGGAGGCCAGCTTGGGGTGGGCATTTGGGGTGTGCTCTTTGGGGTGTGCATTTTGGGGTGGGCATTTCAATGTGCATGTTGGGAGTGTTCCACCTGGACAGAGTGCACCAGGGATCCTTGAAATAAATACCGAGGGAAAAACCCCTTTTTCCCTTCTAACCGTGTTCAGCTCTGATTTTAAGAACAGGGATAAGGCATCACCTGTGCAGTGTGCTCTGGGATGGCCTTGCTTGAGCAGGCAGGGGGGACCAGATGACCACTGTGGCCCCTTCCAGCCTGACCCAGCCTGTGAAACATAAAAACATAACACAGACCTCGACTCAGAGGTATCACTTAGAGTTGTGCTGATCAACACCACCTTTCAGCAGCATCCTAAAAATCTTTCCCTTTTCATGAGCTCTGCTTTCCTCCAGCAGCCAACAGCCCCAGACCAGGTGCTTTTTCCTCTGCAGCATCTGGGGGTGCTGAGGATACCTGGGGGCTGAACTGCCCAGCCACACACTCAGTGCTCCTGCAGAAATACAGAGTATTATAAGCAATACCCACACCACTTCTCCATAGCCTCCATCCCTCCCCGAGGATTAACAGAACCAACCACAAAGTACAGGTTGTGTATACATTAAAGAGAGCAATGCTTATAAATTACTTCTTCTCTGCAGTGGACAGTTACAGCCAGCACATCACCTTATCGCTAAGATTTTTCTCCATCTAATTCTATTTGCTGTTCCTCAGTGAATATCAACAATAACTCATTTAGCTTTAATGACATTAAAAGTAGAGACTGTCCTTGAGATAGCATCTAATTTTTCTTTATGAAAGCCAACATAAATTCTATGTACGAGGTCTCTGACAGCCTGGTAATAGAGGTGTTGTTAAAGTGAGCTAAAAATACAAACCAAGATGAAAAAAAAAAGAAGTATCTTTCAGAGGAATCATTAGAGAAATTGATGAGGTCTGTTTGCTTTCCTTGCAGTCTCTGAGGACATATTATGTATATAAAGCATGGAGCTAACACTAAGTCTGTCACACAAAGACACTAGTTGAACAGAACTTGACCTTTCCTTCCATCTATGCAATAAAGATAAAGGTTATTACAGGAGTTCTGCAAGAGCCCCTTATTATAATTATCTCACACTTAATATGAGAGTTAGTAAAATTGTAGCCATTTTTTTCCCTTCTAAGCATCCCCATGCAGGGGAAAAAAAAGGTAAATAAATATGGCCTCTGAAGTCCTAGATCAAAATGCAAATACTTAACCAGACTAATGTTGCCCAGGCAACTGGTTCTACTATTTCCTAACTTCCTAACTTTCTGCTTGGCTTTGTAGCCTTGCTATTTGTATATAGCTGCATATATGAATGCAATTATTAATAGATTTGTGAGTTTGATATGCACAGCTGAGTGTTCCCTACTCTGGGAATAACAAAATTAACAGTATAGTCTGGGGATTTGGGATCTGGCCCCTCTAATTTTCTCCCTGCATGACCTCACAACACCCTTGTAGTCCTCCTGAGTTGCCTGCCCCTCTTTCCAAATGGCATAAACTTGCCTTTCTAACCTGAGTTCCAGACAAAGACAGAACAGGAGCTGAAAACAGAGAAGGTGTATCATAATATTCAAACCACAAAACTGCTTAATGCAGTGTGGTGACAACACCAGAGACGTTCCCACTGCCACTTCCATCGAGGAAATGCCAGTCTACACCTGCTCTGAAGAAGACAGCCCAGTCCTGGTCAAGGACATTCCTCCAGGTTGATTAAATATGGATGGAAATTTTAGGTTCGTATCCCAAGCAATGCAAACCTACAATTGCTTCATAATGGAAAGAAAAAAAAGAAGTATCTGCTGAGTGGAGAGTTTTGTGGGAGAGAGAAAACACCAAAGTTGCAAATTTCTCAGGAGTGGCTACTACCAGAAGGGCAAGCATAAAGGAGGCACACACCAGGCTGTGCTTAGAATGATATCAAATGATTTCACTTATTTTGCTCAGCACTTTTACGTGTTTGAATTACACATGTAGCTCAGGAATATGAGATCAGCATTAGTTTGTCCTGTGTAGCATTAACTTAAGGTAGTAAGAGGAAGAAAACTCTGTGTTCATGGGACAATTTTCTTGCAACGCCTTCTTGTTCTGCCACCTCTAACTGCTCTCCTCAGGAAAAAAACACATTTGTAGAACTCTTTTATAACATATTTTGTCAAGGACATTAACTGCATTCTTATTTTTACTGTCTATGAGGAAAAACCAAATCATCCTATTTACATAAAATGCTGATGTGAGGCAAGAGCTGGTTCCTGGAGCAAATCAAAATCCTGTAGTATGCCAGCAGTGTATTTCACCATCGTAAATGTTATGCATGACTTTATAGTTTGCCACACACACATCAGCTTGCAATAAGGAAAGGGCATCTTTGAAGTTACCAGTCATGACTGCTAATAGACTCTTTTTACAGAAATCCCCACTGCAGTCTGAAAATGCAAATACAGATGCTCTGCCTGGACTGCAGAACAAATGAGCCTCCGAGGCAGCCCCATTGCCCTGCCCCTCCATTTGTGCCCACTCCTTCCTGAAGTGCCTGTGCCCCTCCAGCCCAATGCATCCAGATTTCCAGTGGCAACAAGCATGCCATGGAAGGTGTCAGGGAGGAAGATGATGTGGCTCATGCTGGTATTTGGGTGAGGAAAGGTCAGGGTGCACAGGTAAATGTGCTTTACTATTTCTCCAAAGTCCTGCATTTAGGGTGGCTGTAAAACCTTGGGAAATCTTAGTCCACATCCCTCTTAAAAAAGAGTCAAACACATCAGTTTCTTTCATCATGAAGGCCTAACCTATTTTTAAGAACACTAATGGAAGTTTCTCTCCATTCCCTTAACAAAAAGCCAAGAGAGAAAAGAATTAGGCTTTGTGCATCCATCCAGCCAAACTGTGATTAGACATGGAGTGGTACACAATGAGCAAATTATTCCACAAACATTGAATTGTGTTTCTGTATTTGACTTCAGCTTTCTGTAAGTCTTCACATAAGTCTTTTTTCTGCTTGTGCTCCAGTTTCTCCAAGTTTGGTTCCTGTTCCTCCATTACCACGTAGCAACAGTAACAGTGTAGTGAGCTTTACAGTAACAACTCTTACACATCAGTTTAAAACAAAAGTATTTATGTTACTGCAAATAATTGGATGAAAAACCAGTATTCCTGAAAATACAACACAATACTTTCGAAAAAAATAGTGATACACTGTAAAGTGCACATCAAAGATAGAGTGGCTAATTATCTCGAATAAAGATTTGGTGTGTCACCAAGTTATCACTGCAAAACATGACTTTCATAAATGTTATCTGGAGAAAGCAGGTAGGAAAGACCTTAGAAACAGGTTTCTAAATGGGAGTGAAAAAACTTGTACTTTCTGACTGTTGTTCTGGCTTGCTGGCTCTTGTTCTGCCAAGAGACAGCAATTTTCTCCGAGTCTGCAAACACTAGCATTTTAATAGCCCAGATGAGTAGTAACCTTTGACAGGTTTGGGCAGATAAGGTGGAATTAATGTCAAGTTCTTTCTGAAGGGATTTATTTACCCTCTGTTTTGTCATGGATACTGAAAGGTCAGATCCAGCCCTGATCGTGAGCATCACCACATAGGTCTTAATGCTTCCAGGCCACTTGGATCATGAAAACTAAGAAAAAAATTACAGTTAATGTGCATATTAATTTTGAGGGTGTCTGATAGCCTCAGGAAGAGGAAATGTCCCTCTTGGACACCTGGAAAGAATACATTATAAATCTAGACTTACATGAATCCAGGCGAAAATTCAAGCAAACTTTGTGAGTCATGCTGCAGTGATCACTTACACAGAAGAATATTAATATGAAAATTGGTGATTAGCCAGCAGCAGTGGAGGAAAGTTGAAGGTCATGATTTTTGCCAAAAAGAATAGAAAAAAACCACGCCAAAAAAAAAAAAAAAAAGGCTCACAAAAAAAGATATGAAGACGGAAAGATTTTTATACTACTGGTAAATCTTGCCATGTTTATTTTCTAAAGTGAGTAATAAGGAATTATCTGTATTTCTGAATTCATAATTTATTAAGAGCACTGCAGGACTACATGTTGAAAATTGATAAAGTATATTCATCAATAAAATAATGAATTTAAGTGGCAGCAGGTAATGTCAGATCCTCTCCATTAACTAGTCCTAATATTTAGTCAGCCCAAATCTTTTTCTTCTCCTCCTAATTTTATATTTAAAAAGAAGACAAAAAGTTTTACTTACAATGTTTGCAGCCCAAAAACATAAATCTCAGTAAACAACTACATTATCTATTAAAAAAGTTAAATAAAGCTTTTTTTCTCAGTTTTAAAACTTAAATAGACTAAAAGTTAATACCAAGTTACAACAATCTTTTAAAGCTCTTGTCAGTATCCATGCACACAACAGGATCCTTTGGGGAGGTGTACTCTTATCAGCCAGCACTGCACTGTGCAGTGTACAAGTCCCTCCTTCCTGCAACTCCTACTCCTTGGCCAGGATGTTAAGGAATTCCCTTTCCCTGTGCATGCCCAGGAGCCACCCTGGCAGTCCCACTCTCACCACCTGAGCTGGGACCGTGGCACATTTGCAGCCAGACCAGGTTTCCCTAATGGCTCTTAAAATAATTTACTCTTGATGCAGTAACTAAACAACAAAATAACGGCTCGAGCTGGTGCCTCTGAGGACAGACTCTGAAGAAAGGAACCTCTGGGATTTTATGCCTTCGCACTCTGAGGCAGGAAAGCCTGGGGGTCATCAGCTCCTGCCCCCCAAAGCTCCACCTGCAGCTGCTCTCTGAGACCCCTGCACTGGGTGTGTTGCTCAAGGAGAACACTTGTCAGTGCCTTGCTGAAGGGAATTCAGGGGATGCTTCACTCCAGTACAGTTTCCATGACGAGAGCAGCTTAAAAAAGTGGACACCGCTGGTGCTAGTTCGTAATAGTGACAGAGTTACCAGGTGTCCCAGCTGACACGGGAGCAGCTACACCCCAAGCAGAAGAAAGCAAATTCCAACTAACCTACGGCATATTGGAACACGAATAGCATTATTCAGTATGTAATCCAGAGGCCTTTAAATTCTGCTCACTGTCTAGCAGGTCCAGAACTGCCTCCAACGTTACCAGAAAATTGCAGCACACAAGGACTAGTGGACCCTGGAAACGACCCTTGGGATCACAGAATGAAGTCCAAGGTCACATATAACAGACACAAGTAAAAGCCCTTCTTATGGCTTTTGTGTTGAGAGCAGTAGTGGACCAGAATTTCAGTTGTATCCTTAAGTCGAAGGAAAATGAAAGAACTCCTCTTTAGTTAAGTGACTATGGTCTCTAGCAAAATTAGTATACAAGGACTTTTAGAGAATCAAGCTTGATGAAACTGAGACTTTTTTTTCCTTGGTTTTTATTCCTGAAATCTTGAGCTCATTATGTTTTTTACAGGAATGGTACCAAGGTATTCCCTTTGCTACTTCTCAGAGTAAGTAGTGAACTGTATTTTTTGTATGCACTACATTAATGTTTAGTAGCTAAGTGGCAACAAAACCTGTGCTATAAAAGTTAATAAAAACACTAAAACAAATAGTATGTAAGGAAATTACATCCAGCAAAGCTGCTTGAAAGACTAAATAATATAAGCAGCAAAACTACACTGGAAGAAAAATAAACCAGAAAATAAAGAGGGAGGGGTTCTTCAGAAAGAACTCTACCAGTCTCTGTAAGCAGGGAAGATGACTCACTGATCTAAATAAACACTGAAATGTGCTGATCTCCATGTAAAGCAAACACCTTCATTGGCATAACCTTCACAGTGCCCCACAATAGCACCTAATTTAATACTTGCAAATTTTCTAGCTTTCTTTGTCATATATAGTTGAGCTTTTTACTGAATGAGCAACCACAGGAGGACAGAACCTTGCCTCAAAGCATTCTGCTCATCCCTCTTAAAAAAAAAAAAAATCACTATTTTATAAATATGGTTTTAATAGATTATTACCTTCCTGTTCTACCTGCTATTTCACCCATATGCAAGCTGAGGGAATTTTTTGCTAGCTCAAGTGTTTTGCCCAGTGTCACTGACCAGCTCACACCTCGGCATGCCACAGTGGCCCAAGAAATCTGTGTCTGCAGCAGATTTTTAAAGGAAAGGTCATGTCTACAACACTGAATTAGCCCCCAAATGCACACTGATTAAGCAGCCTTTGCTCCTCTCTTGCCCCTGAGGGTCAGTCCTGCTAATTAGTAAATTCAAGCCACTAAGCTCTCACACCTAACGTGTTCTTCTCTTCTTTTTTCTGGGAAGTGCAAGGCAAGGAGCGACAGCTCATATTTGAGATAAAAAACAACAAGCAAACAAAAGAATCACCTTTTGTTCCCTTATACTTCTAAAATGCTCTGATTTACCACCCACAAACGAGATACCTCTGAAGCCCCAGAGAGGAAAAGGCCAAGTGACAGCTCAGGTTGGTCTGAGTGCCAAGTCAACTTGCACAAAGTAACTCCAAAGTTTTGCAATGAGCTCTGGAATCCAAGACTTTGAAGGACACAGCTGCAGCTCCCTCAGTGTGCAGAGACTGACAGAGGCAACCATTTATGCTGCTTAGTGAAACGTGGGTGCGTTTGCTCAGACAACAAGTGACTGAGTGGGTTTAACAAGCAGGGTAATAGCTCAGGGTGTCATTTTGATCTGAATACAAAATTAAAGGGGATCAAGAAAAGGCTCAGGTTTAGAAGCGGCCTTGAATATCTGCAGCCTAATTAGGATTGATTTTGCCAATCACTGCTCAGAAGATGACTCTTCTGTTTGCACTTGTTTCCAGTAAAACATGGCAGCTGCCTAGAAATCAGCATAGCTTCCACAGGCACTACCCACCTAGAAAATGGTGTGGGTTCAAACCTGGCCTGTGATGCTTAGGTACAAATCCTATGGGCTGCTATCTTTTAGCTTTAGATTACTCACGACAAGTGCAATCAATAAGGCTTGTTAGCCTGAGGCTCAGAAGGGCTGCAGCTGTTTTTTCATCTTAGCCTGTACATGTAATATGATAGGGCAGTGAGGGGGCACAGATGAAGTGGCTTGTTATTTATGACAATATCAATCAATGCACTCTATTGCTAAATGAATTAAGTAGCACTGCAATAACTGGCTTTTCTGCTGCAACTCTGGTTTTTAAAAATTGCACAGAAGAGTGATATTGATCTGCCTAAGTCTACTGCCATTTCAGTTCTTTTGCAGTGGAACAGAGTCCCTTCTACCACTGCCCAAAAATTTATGTAACCATAGAACTAGATTCATCTAAAGACTCACAAAAGGATTTGAGCAGGTTTAAGCCTTTGAAATTTAAAGCTGTGATTCTAAACCTCTCAGGAAAACATCTGGTAGACCCAGGAGATTGGACTCTGACCACTGGACACAAAGGTTCCCCAGTTTTCTGCACCCCTGTTTCTCTGGATACCAGTCAGATATTTTGCTGCTGCTTCTGCTAATGTTGTAGCTCCTGAAGATGGACCTACTAAACAGGCAGTGCTCTCCAATGCTAGCAGTGCCCTTGATGTCATTACAAATGGAAGTGGCTGGAAAAGAATAAAAGATAACAAGAAACAGACACCTTGGGAATGAAACACCTGTGCTCGTTTGGAAGTGAGGGACGCGGGTTCAGGTCTGCATCTCATCTGAAGGATCCTCACCATGGAGCCATCATTTCTCCCATTGTTTGCCACTAAGAGAAGTCATTTCATTCTGGCTCACTGGGCCAGAAGATCAGAAAACCACAGGGAACCTGAATGTGTCTCTGGGCCACAGCCACTCACCTTACCATGGGAAAACCTCAGGAAATGAAGCATTTGGTGTTGATCAGCTGTGCTTTCACCCCCGAAGGAGGTCCAAGGCATACCAAGGCCTAGAAGAATGACCCAAGGTAGCAAGAAGTATATGGCTGCACAGAGATGAAAAAACTGTGATTTGAGCAATATATATGCTGCAGTTTCAGCTTGTAACCAGCTATTAAAACGCCAAAAAAGTTCAGTCTACTTGCCAAATCTGAATTACAGTGAAGTCATTTATATAACCATGTGCTCGAAAGCTAGCAGGTGTAATTGGGCCAGGAAGGTAGTGATTAATGTGATAAAGAAAGATGTCTAATTGAGTGATTTAAGAAAAATTGATAACAGACAGGCCACGGCTCACTGTCTGTGGCTGCTAGACATGCAGGACTGCCTGTGCTGCTCCTTCATCTGTGACATTTTGTTTATCACTCTGCCTGCTGCTGCCCAGACAAATAAACCCTCTGGGACCATCTGATGCTGTGTTAGGTTTTGTGCCTGAATGCATAAGGGTCCCTAGAATGCAGCAAGAGGATTCTAGTTATTTTGTAATGTTACACACAAACAGCATCAAAATTGATGTTCAGCTTAACATGGAATTCTGTGGCAGTATCCAGGAATTTGGCTGTGTACCTGGGCATCCTTCAGTTCCTCTTTAGCATGCCTCTCTCTTTCACCTCAAAGCCAATGGCATGCTTAGTTTTGGTAGGGTCTTTTTTGTGGAGGGTAGAGGGCTTGGGACAAAGTATTTTCTGGCTACAGAGCTATCAAAACCACAGTCTACAATAAAATGGCTTCATAAGTAACAAGGGCTTTGGAGACCATGAAATTAAATTATTTCCTTGAGTGACAATATTAGGATGGAGACAACCAGGGAAAGGCTTTAGCTGACACAAAAACAAACACAAAGCCTGGATCCCCCTAATTCAATCTAATTTGACCACTGAACATCCAGCAGATGAAATGCAGATAAAATGCAGAAAAGGTGTGTTTTTAAGTGTGAATCAGTTTATTTTTGATACCCACTGAGAGCATCTCCAAGGAGAAGACATAGATGGCTTCTGTGTGAGGGTTTATTTTGTTGTTGTTTTTTTATTTGTTGCTTTTTTTAAACCTGGAAGAATAAACAACCAGTGCAATCAATAACAAGGATTATGTTAGTGTAGATCAGACTTTGATTTGGTGTACGCAGCTAAAGGAAATTTGCTTCCTTCCACTTCCCTTTTACAACCAACTGTATGAAGTAAAAGTCTGGACTAATTCCAAGGGACTAAACCAATTATGATAAATAGCTGAATTTGTGAATATGTAGAATCAACTGATCATTGCATAATTACTTATACTCCCAAGGCTATGGTAAAAAACGTGGCAGCAGAATCATCGTTATTTTCGTCACAGTAATTATAAATCATCATCGTTGCATTCTTGCAGATATGGCTGGATGAATGCCACCTGAAACTCTGCCTTGCCTATGTGTCTCAGATTTGCTTCTCCACTGTCCTATGAATTTAATTTATTTTTACACACACACACACAACTGCTCTGCATGTTTGCCAATAACTCCTCAAACCTGCCTTAAATATCTGTGAGTCTTTAATTTCATAAGAATATTCCTTGCAGATCACCGTTTCTGTTAACCTTTATAGTGATGTATGCATAACCACATGCACATATTTCTCAGGCTGGAATAGCACACGTATTTTACAGGGCTATAACCAAATAATGTCCATGGACATAAACCAGTGTCCATAAACATCGATACCATTTATAAGCCTTCAAATACTAAGGCTAAGCACTAAAAGCTGACCTCCAGCTTGGCAGAGGGAAAAGAAGAAGCAAAGTTAGGTGAAGGATAGTGGGAAGTCAAGGCCTTATTTCATGGCTAAGTGCTGCTGCTGCAGTTTGTTTTAAAAGTCAGACTGCAGATATGCATTTGCTTCTAATGACTCTGGCCATCCACAAAATGTAGGCAAGAAGAAAGCCCCTCAAGATGAACAAACTGGCAGAGAAACAGTTTTCCAGGGAAGAGAAATAAAAGAAAAGGAGGAAAAAACCAAGCTTCAGAGCAAATAAGGAAACTAAGCAAGTAACTTTCAAGTTCAGCAAGTATATAATTGCAAAGCCCCTACTCTACAATATCTTATGTTCAGCACCTAATTACAGGTGTGGGATGAAATCCTGGCACCACTGGAAGTTTTATTACAGAGTTATATAGAATCAACATTTCAGATTTCCTCATGTCTAAATTGCTATGCTTCATGGCTCATTCTGTAAATGTAAATGCATGAGTTAAGTACCCATATGTTTGCCAGATCACGGGCTAAAATCTTCATTCAGATGAGTAGTTACTTGTACCTGAATAACCTTACAGATTTGAGAAAGCAGTGTTCAAAGTCAGTTACGATTTGCTTTCAGTAGAGGTAACAGGAAGTGTCCCACTAAAAAGGAGGTATTAAGAAATTCCAAAACCTCTCTAACTGTCTTTAGATCCTTTTCCACTTGATAATTTCCACTGAGAAATTAAACATACCTCTGAATTCTATAAATAAAGGCTACTTAGGTTAATCTCTGCTATCCTCCTCACAATACATACAATATATACTACTCCAGTTGGAGAAGCAAGCAAAACAAAAGCAGTCTATTGTGGCCCAGTCTAGTGGGACAGAAGAGTAGTTAAGGGAAAAAGTAAAATGAGAGAAGAAAAAAAGAAAAAAGAAGGGAAACAGCATTAAGGGATAAGGCATGGAGATGCCTTTTTAATTCCTGCAGTACTCAAAGCCCCCCTTCTCCAAGGAAATTCAGCCAACACATCCAGAAGCTACTAACATGACTGCCATGGCCATCAGCTTTCAAAGAGTCAGTTTCTTAAAGGGCGACCATCTTTCCCTTTCTTTGTGCATATCTTCATGAGTCCCACGGGTTCTGCAGACAGCAGAGCACATCAGAATGTTTTCTCCTTACTATAGTACCTGTATTTGAGATTTGCTGCCAACAAGGAGTTGCTACCTGTAAATGTGTCAATCATGAACTACGTGACTGCGACACAAATCACAACTACTTGAGATTTTTTAAATCCTTCTACAGGGATAGCCTTGGCTTTGGCTGACTGAACTTTGTTACGGTTTGTTGGGTGTAATTTGTTAATACTAAGTGCTCTCTACAGAAGTCAGCTGCACACTTCAGCTTTCTGCACTGACATAATAAGAAACTTGGCTTCTAACTCTGGGATCTAACTCTGCTTACACATTAGAAAACTGTTCTCAACACTAAAACCAAGAGTTTTGATCTCCCTTCCAGAGGAAACAAAACCAAAAAAGGGCTGCACATTTCAGTGCACTAGCCTCAAACCTTCTTCAGCATAAATCATTTATGGGTTTGGTAGTGTGCTTGTGAGTTTGTAACAAAAAATAAGCACCATTAGCTAAGGAATTTGTCCATCAACTCAATTTCAACCTACTGCATGAAGTTAGAAAGTCTAAAGATATTAGAGAGTGCTTATGAAGGATCACTTATTGGCTGCCCATAAAAGCCTGAATATATACATCTGGAACACAAATTAAAAGCAAGGAAAACTACCCATTGTAAAGACACATAATGAACAAAGTGACAGATGCTTCAACAATGATTCCATTGCAAAACAATGTAGAAGCCATGACGTGGAAGTCTTTCCTAAATTTCTAAAGAACAGTTTTTCCCAGAGACTGCTTTATGGGAACGGTACTGACGTGTGCCCTCTTCCTTGGAGACAAAGTCTTTTCCCTGAAATGTTGTGTGATGAAAGAAGGAAGAATTTGTAAGGTATCCTTCAAGAGGAAGATTCCTGGTATCTGCTCTCCTGACTAGAATATATCTCTGTTAATGTACTGAGTAATAGATCACAGAAGGCTTCACAGGAGACATGTTTTCAGTATTTTTCCTTTCCTTATCCTACTTAACTTTTTTAAACTGAAGTCCAAATGAGAAACCATCTGCTGAGCATATGGAATTTGCAAGTATTGCCATTAATGTATACTGCTAACATTAAGATTTTTTCCAGCAGGCACACACATATTCTGACTGGAATAAAAACACTCTTGGTCTGAAGGACTCGGCAAGGAGAGATGAGTAACTGTGGACCAGCCCTGTAGTGCAGCAGGAGCATCTGTGCCCAGAGGAAAACAGAGGTTTGGGTCTGACACAGAGGAGGTAAAACACACTTTAGATGTTTAGAAAGTCCCCCTGTGTCAGCAAATTTTATAATAGAAATACAAAACCTGGATCCAGAACACAGACTGTAGTTTTCTTTTGATACTATAAGTAAACTGTCCTTCAATCTTAAGAATCTCAGTTTTCCCCCAATGCACCCAGGGAAAAGATTTGAAAGCATCAGCCAAAATTGGCTATCACACCAGTGCCAAAAGAGCCAGCACCTCTTGGATTCACAGGGATTTATGGAAGGAGATTGAATAGAATTGCTACTCATTGTGAGAATTGCTTTAGTCTTTAAAACAGTTCCCAAGGAAAAGGTGTAAAGTTCTTTTGGATCAGCTTTCTTGCATTAACTAGGACAAGTTTGGATGCTTTCTTGACTTTCTATCAAGAAAAGACTCTCCTGAGGCAACCATGACATGGATTTTAAACTTGTCAGTCTAATTTCCAAATGGAAGTTATTGTAAATGAAATAATTACTTTTGTGACCTGAACCTAAACCTGAAATACTTCAAGGCAAAGTCTTTCCTAAAAATTCTCCAAAGTCTAGCAAACCTCAGCTCACGACAGCAAGACTCTTCTCCAGAGAAGATCTGTCCATTCTTATCACTCATATGGGAGTCTGCATATTTAAAACAAAGATGTGACTCACATTTCGTGTTCTCTGAGCACAACAGGTGACCAGTTCTTATTTGAGTCAAATCTCTTCTTTCCTTCAAGCTGTAAAGGTGTCTGTGTATGGAACCTTTCATCGTGTTTCCAGAACTGCATTTGTCCCCTCCACTCAGGATAAGAATATTTATTCCCTGGAGGACAGAAGTTCTGCAAGTACTGCTTTGTCAGGATTTACTCCCTACTTTGGTTTGCTAAGAGTTTATTTTCATGTTTGATTACTAACTCCACAAATGTTAACTAACTCCTGTAGAACAGGTATAGGCAGGTCCCCAAAAGTGTCAGACACACATCAAAAAGTAAAGTTAAATTTCAAAGGAACATGGACAGTCTTATTTATTCCACAGATAAATTGTGTTCTTACTTATTTGTACCTCAAGGGATCTTCTAAGGAGTTCTATCCTTCCCCATTCCCTGGGAAACAGCTTTGGGAATCAAAAGTACAATTGGTATAATAACCTTCAAGATTAATGATTATGTAAGTGTTTTGAAAGTTCTCATGCACTAAAATTTGGAAGCCACTAAAAGAATGTAAAATATGCACTACACATCTGGAAAGGCAATATATTTAAAGATGTCTTTCATAATAATAACTGAATTAATTTTTTAAAATATCAGCATTCTCACTAATTGTTCTTTCTTTTATAACTAGGGAAAATATCTAGTAAAATATATTAAATATTTATATTTTTTCTATATCAAGCATTAGAAGAACACTATAGACTTGGAATATCCCAGTACAGGCTGGGCAGTTAAAAAAAAAAATGAATCTCATAAAACTCATTTCTTAATTACAATGGAAACAAATAATTTTAAAGTTTTTTATGCCAGGTAAAAAGTCCCCTCTTTGGCCTCCGAAAAAATAAATCTGTATTAGCTGAAATGACTAGGGGTTTGGGAGAAAGGAAGTCCACAAAGGTCACATTTCCAACACTGTAAAGATGATGCCACTACAGAATTTCTGTGTTTACACAAAAGCAAGAAAATATTAGTTACCAGACAATTCTAATTCTGTGACTACACGTTTTGGTTTGTTTTTTGTTTTTTTTTTTTAATATATAAGAAGGTCACCTTAGCTTACACATCAGATAAGAAGAAAAAGCAAAAAAGGCATTGGCACCAGTGTTCATTCAAGGAAGAACATTTCATTATCCCCACGGTTCTGGGATACCTGAGGGGAAAAGGCCCCAGGGACAGCAACAGGCTCCCAATCAGACCATAAAGGAGCAATGCAGCAGAATATCCACACTACCAAAGGCACTTGCAGAACGTGGGACCTTTGACAAATAGCCAAGAAAATGAAAGTTTTAATAAACCAGGTTCCTCCCCGTAAATCATCCGGACCTATCTGTTTTTCCATCTCCCCAGTCCTGCACTGTCGCTATGCAAAGATCCAATCTCAGTGCTGAGGAAAAGTTCCTGTGAAAACAACACTTTTTAAGAAAGTACCTCAGAAACTGTTTGTAGGGGCCTCTCTGGAGCTGACAGGGGTCTAAGAGTGGGAAACACTGAGTGCATTTACACAAGGTGGAACACAAATCTGCTAACCAAGGAGAAAAGAAGAGGATGACCAGAAAAGAAAAATCCTCAGCTTCTGCTGATGCTGACTGAAGATGTAGTGAAACCAGTCTTTATTTCCATCTTAGATTTTGAAGCTCTGGTCACTGACTATAGCTTTCTGCCTCTCCCTCTGTCTCTCCCTCCCCCATCTGCATTTCAAGTACCATGATTTCTCTCCTTTCTCCTCCCTCTAATCAGTTTACAAGTATGTCTTACCACTAAACCTGGTGTCTACATAACATCACAGCCTCTGCCAGTCCTGAGGGGGTTTGCAATGATTTTTCCATTGCTTGCCTCCCTTTCTCATGTTCCATTTTCACTAGCCACAAGCAATAGGTTTCTATTTCTCTACTCATGAGCTTCTCACTACAGGATTAATCCAACATTTAGAAAGGGCTCAGAGCAAAATCAGTACAATCTTATAACAGCTGTTATATACTGAAGACCTGAACACTATAACTCAAAGCAGTTTATTTATTTGGATTAATCTAATCTAATAGTGAATCAATAGAAGTGAAGTGACACTTTTTAGCAGCAAGAAGATTTGTCTTATTTTACAGTACACGACAGTACAATAAGTGTACTCTTGTAAGTTGGTTCCCCACAAAAGAATAGGTTTTTCAGACAGCTAGAGCCACTCAGTTGTTCCAAAAATATACCAAACAACTGCAAAGAAACTCACTGAGCTCTGTAAGCATATGGATTAAATAACTATTTGTTCCATATTTATTCAGAATTTGTAAAGGCATCTATTTAAGACTTCACATGCCATAGAAAACAATTTGCAAACAAGAATAATAAAACTTTGTCTACTGATATCAAAGAGTTGTTGGCTAAAATCCACCATCTAAGAGAAAATGCCCCCTATTTTCCACATTAACTATCCTAGCACGCCACAAACAAAATTTTCTGTCTTAGTAGGTGCCTGGAAGGGAAAACAACAGCTTTCCGGCTGTGGCGGACAAAGCTGCTGGAGATGGTTGGAAGACATGAATGTTTTGGGAGCAGACATCACCAACCAGACCCCTGCCAAGCCCTTTTCCCACCCCAATCCATTTGGGCCAACACTCTGGAGTCACACCCTACAGCTCCTGGCACAAAGCAGCGGAGAGGCAAGATCATACAGAAGACCTGGGAGGTAGGAGTGAGAAACCAAAGAACATTTCTCAGTCTTCCTGTGCTAAATGGTTACAGAAAAGATGCATTTCAAGCATTTTCCAAAGGCATAAGATTGGGAGGTCAGTAGCAACAACACAATTTGTCAATAACCATGTTTCTTGCAATTTTTTCTGGGTCAGAGTGAATTGCTGCCAAACACCAAGCACAAAGAATTACTGAATACATTGCTGATGGATAACATGTTAATATCAGTATTAAATTCTCTAGACTCCACCTTAATATCACTTTACAGTTAACCAACTATAAAAGCACATTGTAAGGTCACGGAATTCATACAAAATTCAGTTAGCTTAAGGCTAACTCCAGTATCTCAACAGTACAGGGTAGTTTGAAATCTAACTATATCCATTTTATTCAGACATAAATCCATACAGAGTGCATTTAACAAAAACAGATATACTGACACTTTGAATTATCCTCCCAACAGAAGAACTGCCCAGGTGATATCAAGAAAGACAGATTTCCTGAGAACGTACTCAGGAGGCCACGTTTGCAGCCAGCTCGGTAAGCAAAACCAGAATTAGAAGCAAATTTGTAACATCCAAACAGCATCTCAGAATCAGGCAGTCTTAAATCTGAACAATCCTAATTACAACAAAGGGATAATGGTTGCCTCTTCAAAATCTGTAATAACACAGCAATCAAAACTTGTGGAAAACCTTGGTTCCCTGCAGCAAGGCTGAATTGCTTTCTTCATTCCTACTTGAAAGTAGCAACTGGCTTTTTGTTTCTTCTTTTTCTTTTCTTAGAGCAAAGGTGATGGAAAAGGAAATAATCCATAGATACCTACCACTTAACACCTATTTGGCTGGCAATAATTATTGTCCATAAAGGAGTTTAAATATATCTTAATACTAGTATGGAAAGAAGCATTGTAACAAGACAAGCAGGAAGTCATTCTCTAACCCAAGCAAACAATGTGGGACTTCTCATGGCTGCATGTAGAAATTTGCTCTGGTCTTGCTTGGAGGGTGTTAGGAGTAGGAGCTAAAAGATGCTTTAGAATAAATTAGCACAATTATAAGTCTGACAAGAAGATTAATATTCTAACTGTGTTCACAATAATTAACTCACCAAAACAGTTCCAGAGTCATTATCCAGCTAGGGAGGAATGGGAAAGTTTACAGCACCCCTGTAGATTTATAAACCAATTAAGACTGACCCTCCTCTGGATTTCATTAGAAAAGCCTCTGGTTCAGCAAAAGCTCACACGTGCAAGTAAGAAGTTTCCCGATGAAAGGGAATACAAGGGATCTTCATCACCTCTATTCAACGCTTTTCCTGCTGGCCTGGAAATCCCATATTCCTGATGGATCCTCAGCCTGCAGTCAGCTCCCCAGCCCTCTCACAGCATCCTTGCACCTTCACCCAGCACGACTGCCACGGGCATTTCTCTGCTCTATTCCCTGCCTGACCGAGGTGTCAGGGTGCTAGAGAAGCACTTCCCACCTCGGGATGCAGCTTTGGGGTCAGGGCTCACAGCCCCCCTCCCAGCCAGAGCCCTCTTCACCTTCCACGAGCAGAGGACAGCAGATGTGCCAGAGGGTTCACCAACCCAGCCAGCTGCCAACAGCTGGCCATTGCTGAGCAGAAAACTCCTGCTCAGAGTGTGAACTGTCTCCTTGCCATCTATGCCAGTCTCCCTCTTCATTGCCTTTCTGCAGAGATCCATTGTTCTAATAGAAAAGCCTTCTCTGCCACTGTCAGAGCAGTCGCCCTTTATCTCCAATTCCACAACTTCCCCTTCTCCTTTCAAAACTTTGTATAAAGAACATCTCTTTTCTCCTTTTGTTGCACACATCTATGCCTGTTTCATCCCCTTTCCTTTGTGCCTTCCCGCATAATTGCGTTTTTCAGCTTTGTAAAGTATTTTTCAATATAGATAGCATAAAAATTGCTATCTGAAATGAAATAGCATTGTATCACAGCCCACATTTTTTTTCCCAGTAAAATACACAATTTGGACTGACTCAAGCTGTGATGTGTATGCAGGTAAAGCAAATTCTGAATTATTCAACACTTAAAAACACTGAAAAATCATTTACTTGTTACAAGCAATAAGATTTATGTTTTATGTCTCCCAATCAATAGCTAGTGTGTCCACACACAGCTGATTTATCCATATTGAAAATATAATTATAAGTCTAGTTTGCTCTGAACCACAGAGTCCTTTTGTAACAAGATTATTTAAATACAAATGGGGTTGGAAAATTGGTTTTAAATGGCTAATCTGTCTTGTCTTCAACTCCAGCTGCAGAATTTACTAACATCATAAACAGAGGCTGAGTGAAAACTTAAGAGGTTTTTTTGATTCTCCCCGCGATCTGTCTATGCAGTCCTCATTAACAGGGAAGTTGATGGGAGCTGTATGCAAGCTGGGAGAGGAGGATAATAAGCCTTGTAATCTCTATAAAGAGAAAGGGATTTTTACTGGTGATATGTCAAACGTGCTGGTGTGCAAATGTCTGTCTTACTGGCAGCCCCATAAAGAATTTATGTGCCCAGGTCTCCGATGCACTGCAGAACATCTCTGCCATATGGGTGGACCAAACCTGTACCCACGGGGCTGGAAACAGCTCCTCAGAGGCACCACGTGCAGTGGGGAGCATCAGACATTTGTGGCATCATTAAGGAAAGTTTCATCTGGGCAGATTTACCTGGGGGTTATGGAAGGCCCTGCTGCCTTCCTGCTGTTCCCACCAAATGTGGCTGATGGCCCCTGACCATCAGGGTCTCACCCAGAGAGCACTGCTGTCCTGCCAACTGGGAATACACCATGACTTTCACTCTGGGCCATGCACATGGGCTGGGAGAAAATGCACAGCAAATCTGACTTGGGTTGAGCAGAAATTAAGGGTTGGTAACTTGCCACCTTACCCTGATATAGGAAACTACTGCCTTAAATCCCTTTTTGACAGACCATCCCCTTCACCCCCAAAAAAAAGACTGGGATAATGCTGGGTTTAGCTGTTAATTTCCTTCATACCAGTGTAACTGGTATGGGGGTCTGCTTTCAGTTTGTGCTGGGAACAGTCTTGATAATTGAGGGATATTTTCATTCCTTCTGAGCGAAAAACATCACTGAAGCAAAGCCAGCACAGATGCAGATTCCCAAGTCGGGAACTACCAGACCTGTGACAGATTGGTGGAGTGAACACTGCCACAGACTGTGACAGTGGAGGCTGCCCTGGGGTGCTGCTCTCCCAGCCCTGTGAGATGGGCCAGTTCACTGCCTTGCCTAGGGTCAAGGACAAGGGTTCTTCCCTAGGGCTGTGCAATGCAGAACTTCCCTCACAGCTGTTCAAGAGCCAGATGTTTAGGACAAGCACCATGTTGTGCTTGTCCTCATTTCATCCAAGGGTCTGAAAAAACCTTTAACATTCAGCTGGACAGCACACTTTTATGTTTCTTCTTAGTTAGAAAAAACCCTAAGGAAAGGATAACTGCCAATAAAAGAGAAACACTGCATAATTTGAAATTATAATTCTATACATGCTTCTGAAAGCCTCTTGGCTTTCCTCTTTGTGCTCTGAATGGCTCTCTAGATCTAATTTAATTCAGTGAAGCAAATCCAAAAGTGCCAGGAAAAAGAAATCAACTTTTTCTTTAGTTAGAATAAAAATTGTACAAAAGGAATTCTTGATCTTCATTAATTCCACGGGTAGACATACAAGCTCCTAAGTTAATGAGACTTGCCGGTTTAGGTGGACTAAAGTGTCTAATGAAATGTCAAATGAGCCCACTTTGGATTTACATTATCAGATATTTCCACCAGGAAAGTTTGGCGATGCATCCTAACAAACCATTCAAGCCCTCTGGGAACATGGAGCAAATGGTTCTTCCAGACTGGAATTACTGGTTCACTGGCTCACTTGGTCAGTGTGACTCCTAGAAAACAAGGTGAGGGGAAAAATATCCACATCCTTTGTTTCCTTTTCCACACCCAAATTCTATTCCATTTTTCCTCAGTTATATAGAAAATTATCCTCTGTAGCCTATGGTGGTTTCCATTAGAAACATGTACAAAAATTATCTCTCCAGAAAGCAAGCTTCCAGCTCCGCTGAATCTTTGGAACTTGTGTCAGGATCTGCCCTGGATTAACTTCCTACCTGATCACTCTAGTAAAACAAAAGAGTCCAAGTTGCTCATAAATCCTAATTCACTGTTAAATGCCTGCTAGGCTGGTTCTTATTCTCATATGCAATATTAGGTGCCAGATAAGAAACTCATAAATTGGATCCTTAGGGCATTAAGATTTGCTGTGGTAAATTCTGTGTGTTGTTTTTTCAAGTTTCCCGTTAAGAAGAAAAATTTACGAAAGAAAATAAAACTTCAAGTGTTTCCAGAAAGAAAAGGACTGAAAAGTTTGACATGTAATAAAAAATTAATTTGTCCTAATATAAAATTTTAACAAGCCACATAATATTTTCAGGCAAAGAAGCACTTAACTGACACCAAATCTGTAAAAATATCTCAGTATGGATTTCAGATTCCCAGGGGTGGAAGTCAAAAGACAGATTAAATTATCACTATATGCAGTCCAAAATGTAATTCCACTGCTTTTAAATAAATGAATAAATTTAAAAATATCAGTATCGGAGCAAAGACAGCCTAACACAACATTTTAAGTGACAGGTGAAGCACTTGACAACTTTATGACCATCTTAGGAACAAAGTTGCTTTTCTAAAGGAAGAAGGATTTCATTACCTTTTCCTAAATCAAACCATGATAAAACAAAGTGATGATACAATGGATTTTAGACCCACAGAAGTTCACCTCCCTGTACCTGCATCTCTACTGCCACAACACACTCAGGGAAAAATTAAGAAGCCCTTCTCCCCTCTTCCTGCTGTACCCTGATTCTCATCATTCACAGTCATGCTCTGGAAGCAAAATCTGCTTTTGTGACACAGCATTTAAACAAATTATTAACCAAAGAAAAAACATAAGTCTTCTAGGTTACTCTTAATATGCTCCCCTTTATTTTCATGAAGAATCTGCTTCTTTTACCACATATTTTCGTGCTACCAGGGCTGTTGATCCACAGAACTACAGAACACAGCATAAAGAGAATCCTACAATTTTTTACCAATTCACTAACAGTTGACATTTTCTGTACAAAAGGAAGGCCTGTAAACTTTTCCATCCACACCTGCAGTGTCCCTGCTGCCCCATGCACTCCTACAAACAGCACCTGGCACGGCCACACACTCAACCTGCGACACAGCAATGGTCAAGTCTGCATTAAAGTATTAGAAAAAGCCTTGATCACTTTTAGTGTGTCTCCTAAATCATCCCACAACCCATGCTGCAGCTCCAGCCTCCTCCAGCTGAGGAGCAATTTACCACCCATCTTCCTCAGCATGATCTCCCGTGTTCTGGCCAAACACGTGTAAGACATAGAATTAATTTTCATCTTTCCTGGAGAAAGCACGGAGGTGATTAGCCCCATTTACCCTGTTGTGCCTGAATCAAAGCCAACCAGGCACAGAAGCACACAAGTCATTTTAAGTGCCCTGATCATCCTCATAGTCTGAAAAACAATATAGTCCTGAGGGCCTGAACTTGTATTACATAGACAGCCAGTGATAATGCCATAATGATTTTTTGCCTTTTCTTTTATACCTCTTTTGTACGCCTTTGTGGCCTTTCGTATTCTTGGTGTTTCTTTTTAGCCTACATTCCTAGACTTAATATTTTGTTGAGTTAGGAGACTAAACATCTTGGAGGCCTCAGACACCAAGGTCCTCTCTGAACACATTTTGTAAACTCAAAGATGGGTCTGGCCAGGGGAGGGTTCCTCGGGAGGGGGGTTCACTTGGCCTCACCCACTGGGGAATCTTTGATAGATGTGCTAATTTGTAACACCTATAATTCTATACCTGATCTATGGTGGGGGTGCATTTTGGGGTGTGCATTTCGATGTGCATGTTGGGAGTGTTCCACCTGGACAGAGTGCACCAGGGATCCTTGAAATAAACACCAAGGTAAAAAACCCCTTTTTCCCTTCTAACCGTGTTGGGCTCTGATTTTAGGACCAGGGATAAGGCATCAGTGACACAACCCATTTCCATCCAAACCCCCCGTGGAGCCGCTCAGCTCTGCTCCCTCACCGCTGCAGCGCTCCTCTGACAGAAAACCAAAGCTGCTCCTCCAAATGCCAAAACGATCCCGAACCAGAGAGACCCGGGGCCGAAGGCAGTGCCAGCTCAGACCTACCCAGACGGCGTCGTCCTGTCTGTAGTGCTTCCAGTTGCGGCCGGTGTCGCTGAACATCAGCGCGTAGCTGCTCACCCAGTCCGAGCTCCCGTACCGGCCCTGCGTGGCCACCGCCACCACCTCCACTCGGTCTCCCAGGTCCACCTGGAGCCACTGCTCCTCGTTGGACTCCAGCGGGGACCAGCCACCAGCTCCTGGAAGATTGCAGGAAGACAGAATTTAGATGACGGTAACAGCGCAAAAAGAATTATGCTTGATAAAAAGCCGTTACATTATTTCAGGTCATCGCAGAGGACTCTACTTGAGCACGTGGCTGTGTTTTTTCATATTTTAGTATTAGGAAATAGGCTACATGAGGTTTGCTTCCATCAGGTTATCTCCATTAACCTAAAGCTCACGAAGAATTTTGAATTTCTAAGACATTTTAAGGAAATTTATACTTTTTCAGCTGTACAGACATCAATGAGGTTGGCACATTCTCAATCACAAAAAAAAAAAAAAATCATATCTATTGCCTGCTCGCAATTCTGGGAATGTGGGCTTGTAACTTGCAGTTTGCTTTGATATTTTCCTTTTTTACTATGTTCTGAAAGAAATGCAAAATGTTAGTTATCTTTATTTGAGCCCTATTAAGTATTTGAAAGAATGGTTTAATTACAGCTTGTAAAAGCATTTCAGATAATTCGTTGTAAAGCTAGAAACCATTTGATTGAACAACTAAAAGGACTGCCTTTACACTGAAAAATAGGCTGTCTCTGACATGAGCTTGTAATTCATGTTTGTGCTTTAAAAGTAAAGATCTGCACTATCCCTTGAATTGCTTTAGAGGTTAAACAGGCCTGTGGTAACACCAACCCAATGAAATGAGCTGCAACCACTGCTTGCATTTTACCACTTTGCTCAGTACAATAAATGGGAGCTTATGGTTAAAACGTGCATCATTCCAGATTGGAATGTATTATTTTATGGTCTCCTGCTTTCTTTTACACCCTAAAATTACAGGCTATGCTTATTTTCCTTTAACCTGCTTCTCTTCGCACACATTTATTCTCTGCATACACCCCACGTTCCATTCAGCCTCACCAATAAGCAACCAGTGCAGCTATGATGAACACAGAAGCCAAGTAGCCAAGACACCAAATTTTGAGGCTGCCACTGCTTCTGGAACCCAAAATCTTTTTGTTTGGTCATAGTTGATTAAGTTTAGAAAAGCTCTCCAGTGTGACTACAGTGAACACAATCAGATTGGGAATAGAAGGCAGGAAACAGTTGTGAGTACAGCATTAACAACTCTTCATGTAAACTGCAAGGATGATTCCAAATAACCATTTCCAAACAAAATGCATCACTAAACTTTTATTAAGAGTGGATTTATCTTACTATTTTAATCTTATTAACTGATCTCCATGAAAAGTTCATTGAAGTGAATAGAGTAGAGAGATTAATAAATGTGGTTTCTATCAATGAACTCTATTTCAGTAACTCTGCACTTTTAAAAATGTCTTGTTGTTCCTGGATTGCATTGTACTTTCCAACTCACAATTGAAATCCCTTTAACACCTAAGAACAGGTGTTAGAATTGTCACTATTTACAATTTATAAATACAGGATTTATCTGAACTCCTGAAACAGAACCATATCTATTCCATACCTGGAATGGAGTATTGTTCCTGCTCCCTGGATGACTCAGCCTTCATTCCTCTACAAGAACTCTCCTGGGAAAATAGTTTGCAACCAAACCAATGCATTCTGCTTCTTAGTGCCGTGATTTACCCTTTCAATCACAATAGAAGTCTTCATCATCACTGATTATTTTACCTGCCTTAAATAGAATACTCTCTCCTATGAGCATGCCATGAAACACCTAATGAGAATACTAGGAATTGCATCTTGCTGCTTTCTTCTTTGACTACTTCATAGCTCTTTTAACTCCATACCTATATAGAGCTTATATAAGACTATAATACATTCTGTTAAAGGTCCTAACAAGGTTACCTCTCACACCACCTTTTTTTAATTTGATATTTTAAGTGCCATATAGAAAGCATGTTGTCTGCCTTTAAGATACAAACTATATAGCTGTATTCAAAGACAACAAATTACAGGTTTCTCCCACACACAATTGTGACCAGTGCACATGGGAGCCAAGGGCAAACTTCTTTTGGATTGTAATATCCTAAAATGGACTCTGAACACAATAGTTGCTGTTGGTTTTTATTTTTTCCAGTTTTATTCCAGGAACTGACACGATATAAAAATCTGCTTCAGAAGTTCTGGCAAAGTTGTTCCATTCATGACTCAAAAGGGCCTATTCTAGATGTTTTCAGCACATATTAAAAGAAAGCTGACATTTTCATCTTTCCTTCATTCAACATAGAGAATGACAACTAGATGAAGGAAAACAACTTATAACAAAAATATTTGGTGAGTTTTCCATTAAAAAAACACAAAAGCTTTGCTTTCTATGTTCTGGTTTATACGTAAGTTCTTCAGCCAAGCCTGTTAGCACAGATGCTGCCCAGTAGTATGTCAAATATCCTAACTAAATAACTACTTTATGCTTTCTCCCTTCTGCTGCTAGAAGGGGCAGCAATGTGCTATGCTTTCCACAAAAGTTGTTTGGCTTTACTGTGCACTGCTATTTTCCAGCTTGAGCACAACACCACAGGCTTATAATTTCGAAGTCAAACAAATGATACACACTGAATAGAAATTTGGGAGATCTGTGCTGAGCTTGAGCCCTAAAATCACAGATTACATGGTGTCTCTGAACTGCATCTCTCTTTACATGAGCACATTTGTCTGCTGGGGATGTCACTCTAGATGAAAGCACTGCAGCCACAGCACTGACACCTGCTCGTAGCATCACCTCTCCAAAGCTGGCCTTGCAAGAAAGGTACCAGTTACAGCCCATGTCTTTACAGAACAGCAGCTGCTTCATGTATTTTTTCCTGTGGAAAAGAAAGCCTACTGTTTTTCCCTCTCCCACACCTTCCACCATCACCATTTCCACAGGTGGACAGTAATTCTGCTGCCAGTAAGAACAGCAGCTGAAATCCCTGCAACAGCAAAGCTGCATTGGCTGCAGGACCGAGGCAGAACCAAAGCTTTTCCCACTGGGCCTCTCTCACTTCTGCTAATAAAGCAAACACGTCCCTTCTGCTTGCTTTTGTGGTTATCCCAAATCCTCACCAAATACTCCTTCAGTGCCAAAAATCAATAAACATTCATTTTCCTCCACATTTACTCTGTTATACAGAGCAGGTGGCACAGGGGATACTGGCATTTTTTCCAGCACAGTGTCTGCACACTTCTTTTATGCACATCACTCCTGACAGTGTGTCCACAACCCATCCTATATTTTTTTAATACGTAGCAAAAAAGCACAACCAAAGCAGAGTAACTATTTAGAGTAATTTGCTCCTCTACCCACCAGTGATGCTTGTCCTGTGCACTGTTGGCCAGCACAGGCCCAAGAGAAAGGACAAGAAGGTTCTAAGAGGCAACAACATGGGCTACTGAAGACACAGTTTACAGGACATCAATTCCTTTGAACAGATACAGGCATAACCTGACATCCTTTTCCTGCAATTGGGCACAAAGATATGGAAGAGGACCATACAACTTTAAGTGTGGCATAAATGCAAACCAGACAAAAATTTGGCTTTGATTACACCCATCAGATCTGCACACCTGTTTTAGGTAACTGGAAAGTACTAAGGTGTTAAGATGTCACATTTTCTCTCATACAAAAACAAGAGAGACAGGATGCTCAGTATTTCCCCTTTATGCCCACCAGTTTCCCACTGGCATCGACAGGATTCTGCACATTGTGCTACACCATCATTCCTCACAGCTCACTCATTTCACATCTTCTGTGGATCATTCCAAAGGAGGCGTTCAACATGGTATGGAAATGTCCCAGTGGAAAAACAGTACCACAGGAATCTGATATGCTGTTCATATTCTCCATGGCAACAAATCATAATGCTAGAAATATGTGGAGAGCAAGGATCTGATGGTTTCTCAGTTGGAGAGCCATGTGATTCCAAGAAATAGGATCAAATACTTTTGTTTCTTTTTCAGACTGTTTGTACATTTTGCCATAGTTGTTTCAAAAATTGCATTTAAGCCCAGTGTTACGCAGTCAATGCTTTTTGATATTCCCCAGGGCTGCTCAGGATGCCCATACTTATTTGTAGTTCATTAATACAAAGCAAAGGGAATTATTATTTCCACCCTACAGTGCCTTACAAACAGCTCAAATCACTTTATATTGCACTAAAAACTCCTGGACTTCCTGCTGCAACTAAGTGCTTCCCTGCTGCAGAATTTTACTTTAATGCCCAGATCAAACATTTCCTGGCCATTAAACAAATTCTTTTTGACATTATATATGTTTTATATTCTCATACGTAATTGCCTATACTGACTACTCAGGCTGAGAGCTAATAAGAACTGAAAAATCTTAGGTGATACAGTCATATTGTAGTAATTTTCCTATTATTTTTCATTATTTATTTACTGTACACAAAAAAGCTGATAAATCCCTCTCATGGGAAAATAATATATTTCATACTTCAGAATCACATTTATCAGAATTACACTAGCTCTTTAGCATTACCAGTACAGATTTATCAGCACTTTAATTGAGTGCTTTCATTTAGCTGTGCACACAAGGCTTTACTCATGATGGGTGCTTTGTGTGTTTGTTTTTTTTAAACGGCACATTCCACTAGTGCAGACCGTTTTTTTTTTTTTTAAACAACAGCCTTTTACTTATCATTATCTATTATGAAATCCACTTGATGAATTAGAACTTTCTATTGATAAAGGACTGGGTCGTGCTTTATAAATTCATCTTCACTTGGTGCATTCATGTTTACATTAACAAATACATTGATCTGGCTTTCTACCCAGAGGCTCTGTTCCTTGCAGCACTGTCTTATCAATTACCAGCAAAGCTAAGCCAGCCCATCTAAACATTCAACATTATCAGAAAGCCACAGCCCAGTCTTTGTTAGGAAATATTATTACCTGTAAAGATATTTACTACTTGCATTCAAGTGACAGGCAAAGAAAGTTTCTACAGCTACCATCTACCACTGCTTGCTCCTCCAGCCCAAGGTGAGGTACTGCTCTGGCAAGACTGGACTTAGTTTTCTTCACAGTAGCTGGTATGGAGCTAATTGTGCTGGAAACAGTGTTGATAATACAGAGATGTTTCTGTTATTGCTGAGAACTCCTTACACAAAGGCCAAGGCCTTTTCTGCTCCTCACACCACACCACTAGAGAGGAGGCTGGGGGGAAGCAAAATTTGGGAGTGGACACAGCCAGGACAGCTGACCCTCACTGACCACAGGGATATCCCATCCCACTGGCATCATGCTCAAAATTTGAAGCTGGGGGATGAAGGAGGAGGAAAAGGGGGATGTTCAGAGTGATGGCTTCCCAAGTCACCATTGGGTGTGATGGAGCTCTGTTTTTCAGGGGATGGCTGAACCCCTGCCTGCCCATGGAAAGCAGGGAATGAATTCCATGTTATGCTTTGCTTTTACACCTTTTAAGCTGTCTTTGTCTCAACCCATGAGTTTCTCACTTTTACTCTTCTGATGCTCTCCCCCATCCCACCAGGGGAAGGAGTGGCTGTGTGGGGCTGAGTGGCTGGGGTTTGTCCATGGCACGTGCCCACCATGGGCCTCAAAGGGTTCAAGATAATTACAGATTTGATTGGAATGTGCTAGATTTAATTTACAGCTGTTACTGCTGGTTAGCTATTAATCAGCAGCTTCTGTGCTTGCCATGGGGCCTGCTTCCCTTATTGTTTATTAGAGTCTACTGCTCATTAGTAGCTGCTTTTTGCTTTTACTGCTTGCTGTACTGCTTATCATCTGACTCTGCTGGGCCTGGAAACATTTCGATAACAGCAGTGGCCAGGCTTCTGGGCTGGCAAATGTCCAGGGCATCTCTGCTGCTCCTGTGCTGCTGCACTGGGCAGGCTGGAACTCCAGTGTGAGCTGGAGCCAAAGGGGCTGTGACCTGTGGATGAGTCCCTGGGGCAAAAGGACACCCCAGGTGTCCGTGGCTGTGAATGAGCCCATGCCAGAGCATGGGCATCTCCAGGTGCCTGTGACCATGGTTTCACCTGGACCACAGCTGGTCCCTCTGAGGGACTGTGGCCTTCCACTTCCAAAACGACTGTGGCTGTGGGTGGGGCCATGCTGGAGTGAGCAGCTGTGCGGGACTTCATTCTTGTTGGGGGTTAAACCACAGCAAGTCCCCGTAAGAACCCTGCCAGCACTATATCTGCACATTCCTACAAAAGTCCACACAGCAGAAGAATCAAACAAGGTAGAGTTTAGCTTCCAGGTCCCTGGGTTGGCCTCAGCTCATCACTTATCACATAAGCGTTCAAAACATGAAACCAAAGTTGCTGAAACAACTCAGCTTGGTTTCAATACTCTGCCTCCTGTTCCCATGACTAGTGCTAAAAGACAGCAGGGACCTTACCAGTGTGAGACTGGATTGCTGAAAAACTACAATATCTTACGCCATGACAAAACTGTAGGACAGTTAACTAAGACCTATTTCAATTTCTGACCTTAAATTGAAACCACAGTCATAATTTCAGACATTGTTAATATCTCTTTAAAATACAGTACGGCCAGAGCTTGACTTGCAATACTGATTTTGAACCTGCAGATAAAATTAGTCATTAGAGCCATCTGCACAATCACATAAGCATATCTATTCACCATCTCAGCCAGCAGTTGGAGACAAAGGCAGGGCAAACTCTAATATCATGCTAAATGTCTACAACTTTCTGTTGTTGAGCCGTTACCATATGGACCTTTTACTTGCTGAGGAACTCTGGTTCAAGAGTTTAAATATTATATAACTCCCATCTATCACTTCTTTAATGGCCTAGGAACTCCTTATCAATAGTGCCAAGCATATACAAGAGAGCCCTTTACTGTCCTTCTACAGATTTATCAAATGGTGTTTGATTAAAACACACTTTAGAGATGTTTAAGAATCAAAACTCTCATTTATTTTCAATTAAAACCTTTTTTCTGGTAGTCTTCTTTCTAGTGTTTCCTAAAATCAAAATCATATGTAATATGATAATACAGGACTTTCCACTTTTGGAGGCTCTACCTTGGAAATAAGATGGGAGCCAACAACCCAAATTTGCAACAGGATGTCAAATGATGCCCAAAATAGTGCCAGAAGAGAGAAATTGGTAGTAAGTGTCATACTAATATTTCCACCTTGTGTGTGAACTCATTGTCTGGATCTCAAACATTCCTGATTGCAAATGTCTGAAAAGTTGTTTTTCACATTCACTATTTCTGCAGAGTTGTGTAATCACTGAATTCCACTGGAAATTTTATATCTAGTTGCTATTGTCTTTAACACCTACATCTTAGAATAGGCTCTTAAGCCTCATGACCTTTAAACTCTTAAAATATGAGAACTCATCAAAAGCAAGAAGACTATTTGAACTTCCTTAACGATGTCTCTACAAGAGAAGTTGAGAGCTTCAAATTTAATAGAAGCTTTCTATAATATAAGAGGAAATTGCTCCTACATAGCACACTCTCAGGAGCATAAATTAATGGCTCTATTCAACTTGGCTCTGAATGCCCTGCATACAAACAGCATAAAAAGTTATTTATTCTGTGCAAATGTGATTAAAATGAATAGTTTAGGCATTTCATACTGCAACCTTACCCTCTCGCCTGTTGAGTTTTGCAAAGCTGGGACTGTGAGTACTGAAGAGCTCAGAGGAACTGGTAAGGGCAGCTGAAGGTAAGGGAGAGACCAATGCATCATCACAATTATCTAAAAAGGAAAACAAAAAACAAAACATACAGAGGTCATCATATGAGCAACACATATGCCAAGTTGTGCTATCTCCAGGTGGTGCTTTTTCAACTGAGTAGACAGAGACTGGAGACACAGAACAGTTGTGCTTGAATTCACATGTGGGAACTGAAATTAACTCTCCAGAATGTCCCAGTTTGGTGGGACAACCACATGGGAGTTGCTGTTAAGACACTGAATGCTTGAGAAGCTGGAAAGTGTTGTCCTTTCAGTGAATGAGATTTGATTGTCCACCCCACAGTTAAAGAGGGTAATGACTCTTGTTGCAAAAGCTACTGGAAGAGTGCAGTAATGCCCTGGAAGACCTTAGAGACCAGCCCTGTTGGTGTGTTCAGCACAGCTTTTCCACAGTATGTAATGTAGGAGTTAACAACTTCATATTTCTGTGTGGCAGTGACACCCAGGGACATGCCAGGGGGGCTTTTGCAACATGTGAAAGTGTGTCCCGTGCTTCACAGGTGCCTCCTGCTGCACCAAGATCTCAGAACCTGAACATCTCCTTCATTTCTTCCCCAAGCTCACACAAACATGCAGGGCCAAATTAGTTTTGTTCACTCACGTGAGCAGCCTCTGTGTTTGTCCCCTCTTTCTTTCACATCTGATTCTGAGGGCAGTTGGGCTAGGCTAACACTCTAGTGGAATTTTTGAGCCCATAATGTTTGAACAGGGATGGAATTAAATAAAGTAAATTTTCTCATTAAAATGCTGTCACATAAACACTCAAGAACATAATGTGGAGTTTCAGTAGGGAATAATAATAATAGTAATAATAATAATCCCCTCTCATTTTTAATTGAATCTCCCATGGAGCAAACATGGATATAATTACTGGAAAAGACCTGCAGGTCATTAGGATCTCAGGCCACCACAGTGTTTTGCACTCAGAGAGTAAATATGCAATTTAAAAGGATTGGGGGGGGGAAAGGAAGGGCTACAGAAGGCAAAGAATTAAAATAAAACTTGCTTTACAGTTATGAAAATGAATTTAGATTATTCCAAAACTGAGTAATATCTTTTCCATATTGAGACAGATTACAGTAAAATATTTCTCATCTCTTTGTACAATGACTCTCTAAAACAACCCAGATACTTTTGCAATCAAAATCCAGCTCTATATGAAAGAAAATCAATGTAATCAATATAGTTGATATCAGTGCATTGAATGATGGATTTCAAAAAACAAACTCTGTACAAAATCCTTTCCATCTCTTTGATTCCCAACAGCAAAAAGGCCTAGCAAGATCTGCAAGATAGATAAATCAGGGAAAAGTCTGCATTGATGTTGCAGCCATGAGGATAATTAGCCAACAAAACAACCACCACCATCCTGAGCAGATTCACGTGACTTACACCTCCTAAAGGGTCTGTGGAGTGCCAGTCTCCTGGTACACCATGAGATCAGGCCATAACTGTTCTAGTCAGACTTTAAAAAATCCCAAACTAAACAACTGTAAATTGAGGGTCTTAAATTCACTGACACTCGTGACCTGAACAGAGCTTTAAACAAAGATCTCAGACGGTGAGTACATCAGGGCACCGAATTCACCCACACTTCTGCATTCTACAAAACCAGCGCCGGGGTTGGGAACCTCTCACAAGATGGTCCAAAATCCTAGCAGACAGGTCTACAGGACTATTCAGCAACCCTGACAACATGAGGCTGGAAATAACCGAGCAGAGAAATTTCACTTTCAATTGTGTCTGGACTGCTGGCTCTCTTCAGTTCCCTGTGGTTGCTCCCAGGCCACGAGAGAACTCAGCACGTCAGCCAGCCTGGGATCCAGCTGTCCATCACTGTTCCCCAAAGGTCGGACTGGAAACCTATGGGACACCAAGTGTCTCAGCATCACAGCAACAGGAGACCATTTCAGAGCAACACATCTAAGGTTTTGCCTGGAATCTCTGGAGGCTTCAGTCTGAGAAGTGACAACTAGCTCCTGTAACTATGAGATGCTCTGTCTACATTTCCATATCCTTTGCTTCTGTCCCAGTACATTCATCTGTATCTCTGCTGCTACAGCACTGCAACATCATATCCACACTAAGTTCTGGGATCCTTACTTTGCTTTCTTCTAAATAATAAAGGAAAAAAAAAAGAGAGAAAGAGAGAAAGAAAGAGAGAAAGAGAGAAAGAAAGAGAGAGAAAAAAGAAAGAGAGAAAAAGAAAGAGAGAAAAAGAAAGAGAGAAAAAGAGAAAGAAAAAGAGAAAGAAAGGAAGAAAGAGAAAGAAAGAGAGAAAGAGAGAAAGAGAAAGAAAGAGAGAAAGAGAGAGAGAACAGCCGAACTACAGCTAGGAAACCTTCCCTGAATTAATATCTAAGTATAAAAACATGTAAGTTTAAGGCTTGAGGATTTAGGACAGTATTAAAAAATTGCTCCTGAGAGCACCAGGACTAATACAGCCCAACTTCCAACAGATAAGGGAGTAACGATTGATTGACTCAGAGTGCATGCAGGAATTTCCTCCAAGTGAAGATTATTTTTGAACGGATACTCTGACAAGATGCAAGGTCACTCTTCTGCCCTTCCCTCAGTCAAAACTAACTTTGCACTGGAGGCTGCACCAAGAGCTCTACATGCACAGAGCTACAATGCAGGACATGGCACAGTTTGGACATGCCAAATGAAATTCCAGAGTACAGCAAAGTGCTTGGGATGCACCAGTCCACTTGTACATGCACAGCAACCCAAGTAATTTGCAGAACAGCACTGATACATCCCTTGTCAGAGACCCAACAGAGACTGGTACAGATTTGAGACTTGTACCTCTTTGTAAAACTTAGCTGAAATAGGGTACAGAGTTCAAAAAGGTGGGATGTGCATGTACAGTGAGGGTCATTCCATTGCCCCTGCTTCCATGAGAAGGCAATATTGAAAAGCAAACAAACCAACCACCAAAAACCTCTCAAGGTCAAAAAACTCTCCAAGAAAGGATGTTATTATCGTGTTTCCTTTTGTGATGGATGCAGACAGAAAGAAATTAAAAAATTTGGGTTTATGGCAGATTAGAGAAGACCCACAGTAAAACCAAAAGCAAAGTCACTGTATCCCGATTCCCACCATATAATCCCAGCACACACACTTCATATCCCCCCACTTGATGTGGCAGAAAAGAACCTTTATTTCAGGTGCTCCCACATTTACAGTTCCTTACCTACAGTTCCTGACCTATCTCTCAATTTGCTTTGGAAGTTTGCCTCTCAGAACGGGAAGTTTCCTTCCTGGAGTTATCTGCATTATACACCTATCAAAAACATTCGTTTTAACAATGAATAATTCAACACTACAGAACCATTTAAAACATCTGGACGCTCACAAAAGAGCATTTACTAGCCAGTTGTTCAGTTGTTTTCTCCTGTGTTTTCCTTGACAAGATAATTAGCAAAGAAATAATGAAAAAGAAGGTCTAATTGTACCTATAAGCCAACTTTTTTATGCAAACCACACAACAATACAGATGTTGACTTGAATTTGAGAAAAGGGTGCTGACCTTGAATATGCCAACTTCTGAAAAACAAGCAATTACTGACAGCATTTACAGTGTCATGAGTATTACTAGAACTTCTAGTAATACTTCATGAGTATTACTAGAACTAGAATTACAAGATTCTTCCATAAGAATCTTGCTTATGGAACTAAGAAAAATGTTTACATATATCAACCTGAATTTTCTGGGTTTGATTCACTAATGATTTTTAGAAAATAATGATAAAAGTAACCAAAAAAAAAAAAAAAAAGGAGAAATTATTCTATTATCTTTTCATTTTCATACTATGAAGTTGTTTTATTGATTGGTTATGATTCCTTCTTGTAGCTTTAATCACCCTTCAAATAAAAACAAGGAAATATCTTCTCCCTTTTTCTCCATGTATTTTAATTTTTTTGCAGAATGCTTTGGAGAATCCTACATATATAAATGTTATCAGTTCAAAAGCATTCAAGTGAGATTTAGACACTAACTCTTAACTTCTTTGCAACATGCCAGATAATACCAGCTTTAGCTAATAGTACACAAACTGGAATTTCAGAAAAGGCCTTTTGCCCAAATACCTGATTAAACTCTGCATGTTGTGAAGGCCTTCAACATCTGTGACATGTATGAAAAAAATAACTGAAAAATATGTATCCAAGTCCTAGAGAGAATGCATTCCAAATGCTCCTGAAGAACAGCAGGTTTCTCAAATACAGCTAACATATTACCGAAACAGAGTTTGCACAGAAATCAGAGATTCAGACTAACTTCACTTCCAGTACACATTTCATGTTGGTAGGCATGGCATTATCCAGTTTATAACCTTCTTCAGGGCTGAGACAGCCTTCATCAGCAGCAATGGGTATAAGTTTAGAAGATTTCTGATTAGTGGGCACTGAAGATATTTAGAAAATCCCAAACCCCAGGAACCCACATGGTCACACTAATGTTTCTTAGAGCAGGTCCTGTGAAGAGGATCAACCCCTGGAACACAGGCAGGGCCGTTAGCAGCCACAACTGAGATGTGCTAACAAACCTGTCCTGCTCCTATCTCCCTGCTTCACCTGAAGAGTCAGGGGCACAGAACACATTGATTTCCACTTGTGAAGGCCACCCAGAAAGGTCACTAACATTTCCTGAACAAAAGCTTTGATAAAGAGGACACCATCAGTGAAAGATCCCCGGTCCCCGGGCTCCACAGATTGCCCAAACATCAGCCTCTAACTGCTTTTGGTAGTGCTGTACCCTCACCAGGACAAATGTGCAGAAAATACTTTACTGCAAAGTTTGCATTTTTTTATGTGGCAGTACACGGTTCGTTAAGATCTCTTATCATTATAATAAGTAATTCCTTATACTGGTACTTACACCAACAATCTCATATCACCATCAATGTAAAGTATTTGACAAGCCACAGTAAGACTCAGATCTATGCTGCAGCTACTCTATTAGCAACCATAAGCATCCTAAAATATTTATAAATGCCATGGCAGCAGCACTCAGAGTAGGAACACGGGACTGGTGTCCCCCAACAATGCAACTGAGGGAAGGGTGGGGGACAGGACATAGCATGTAAACTATTAACAGAGCCAAAAGTGCCTCCTCTCTGCAAAATACAAAAACTGGAGAAGAAAAAGGAGAGAATTATAACCCAGAGAGTGGTGTGGTTAGGTCCACGACGGAGTCAAAAAGCCAAATTCAGAAGAGGGTAATTGTCATGCCTCCTGCTCTATCCCATGGTAATAAAAACATTTTAAGGGAAGGAGCCTTCTGTAGGTGCTCTGCTTGAAGAACACAGGGCCTGGCACATCCCCAAAGAGCTCCTGCAGCAGGCCTTGCTCACACATCTCTGCAGAAGCAGACACAGGAGGTGCAGTGAGGGCTGGAGTGCTGTGACCAGCTGTGCACACCCTGCCTGAACCACAGGCCCTGAACTTCAAAGGGACTTTAACCAGGGCTGCACAGAACCACAGACCTTTTGCACACTATAGCTATTTAAATACAGATATGTCCATTTTAGAGTAAACATGAAGGAGATTTCAGAGGCCTTGTAGCTTAGTCTTAGAGGTCTCACTCGGAAATTAAAGGTATATTATTTCAGTGAGACATTTGTTGCCAAGATATAATTTTATTCATTATTAAAATACCAGCAGAGTTACAGATGGTACTGAAGTTAAATTGTGTGCATCATTTTGATTGCAATTGTAAATTGTCTCCATACTGGGATTTGAAGTTGAAAAGATTCACTGGTATTTATAGGCTAGATAAAATTCCTCTTAGCATTACCCACTTAATGGCATACTTTGCTTTAAAGATGTAAACCGTGAGTTTTGTACCACGTCTCTTAACAGTCCTCAGGAGTGACCACTGATGCCTTTCACTTCATCTGTTTCCTCCTGCCTTCTGTAGCTTTGAATTATCCTTTGAAAAGGCAACATATCCTTGGATTTACTGTGGAAATTAACCTTCATTGTTACAGTCCAATGAGATAGATGTGCATGGGAGAAGGAGGAGATTCTGTGAGGGGTAAAAATGATACATACACAAAAGACAGAAAGTGCAGTAACACGGAGTATGGCTACAGATTTGGAAGAGATTGGGAGATTATTTCTGTATCAACAGTCCCTACAAAAACATCTCACGGGAACTACCACCTACAACTAGGTTCTACTACCAATTTAACGACCTTAGTAAATGATGCTTGAAAACATGACGAGAAAAAATAAAATAAACCCCAAACAACTTGTTTTTCTGTAGAAAGAAATTCCTACTTTTTTCCTTTTTTTTTTTTCTAGAGACTAGCTACACGTACATGCACAGCTGTGAACTCCATCTGTTAGCTGAAATGCATGGCATATTTTTCAAGATATAAGACACTAGAGAAAGTACTTAACAACACAACGTTCCTTTTTCTTTTCTCGCTGTACTGCAAATAAACGTCAATAGTTAAGCTAATCATGAGCTCTTCCTAAGCAACTGTAAATTACATAAGTGTTCTTTCATATGCCTGTAAAGACATGAAAGTGTTACCCAATCAGTGCATTTATAGAGTATCTTTTATGATACAGTGTGCACATACAACCTTGTCTCACAAAAAGTGATCAAGTCTGATTTTGAATGGCTCAAGGGGCTGTCATAAAACTGATTCAATACTAGGTCTTATTTTTTATTGAAACAAGCATGTCTGCCATGTAACTCCTACTCACAATAATGAAGTAGAATTGCATTTGAGGAACAGAGACCACAGGACACTTGGGCTCAAAATATGAATTTCAAATAACCATCAGTGCAGTTCCAGTAAACTAATATGTAGAAGCAATTCTTGTTTTGAGAAGGTGAAAGAACATCAGACTAAGCCAATTACCAAGAAAATATAGTTAAAGAAGAATGATCTGAAGTTAAAGGAAGAAGTGTTCTCAGATTTCAGTGCTGTCACAGTCGATGTCATTTAGGTGAGTCATAATGTCTGCAGCTACAAAATGAAGGTACCATCACTTTATCTTATACTACACACTTTTCATTAGATCAGAGGCTTTTTGTCAGACGGGAATGAGCTGTTGTCAATGAACAGCAAATCCATCACAGAAATCCATTTTTGATACTCAAAATTTATTGAAATCGCTCTACGTGGGCTCTAAAAGGACTACAACAAAAGGATGTGCTGACTCAGCCTCCCAACATTTATATTTCAATGAACAACCTGCAAAAGCATATTATGGTCCAAAGCCGTGATTTACTCTCAGCAGGTGTAGCAGCAGTTGCCAGAGATTCTTACTACTTTCTTCTCAGAATTTAATGCTTCTTGTGCCTATTTGCCTCTCCTTTCCACATTTCTGAGATCCTGTTAATGTGAGACTGCTTTGATCTTTGACCTGACAGCAGAAACCTACCAAGCTGGCACAACAGATGGAGCAGGTTTTATACCTGAAGTCTGCCCTTTTGACATTTAACACACTTGAGGCAAGAGACAGTATAAATTCCCTCACACCATGGTAGGGGAATGTATCCTGAGATTACCTTTCTGTACAAGAAAACACAGGCAAGTGACTTTGTCAGCACAGGGCAGTTTTTGCTACATTATGAAAAAAAAAATCTAAGAACATGGAGGCCACATTCTCTGGCCACACAGCAGCACATCATCACAAGCACTCTTTTTATCTTGGCCTAGATGAGACTTGTTACTCATGCATTTCAAACAAAGTTTGAAAGTTTATATATACACCAAAGATCAAGACTGTCTTCTAACATTTCAGAAGTTTCAGCAGCACTCACAAAAAGAGAAACTTGATGCCTTTCAAAAGCATCAGACTTTGCTATAAGCATGCTCTGTTCACCAGAGGCCATCACTGAAGGAGTTCAGGGCTCCATCAATTAAGCCACAGATTCTAAAAAACTGAACAGCATTTGCCTTAAGATACCATAATACAATAAAAACAACACTGAATTCGCAGGAAAAAAAAATGTTAATGTATGTGCACCCATCAGTAAGGCTGCCAGGATCATTGTTAGAAGAAAAACACAAGAATAATCAGAGCCAGCTGGACTGAGTTCTACAGGCATTCACCAACAGAAAATTAAAATGCAGAGGGGGACAGCGGATTTTCTGCTGATGTTACTCAGTGTTAAAATTGTTCACGAATTCATTGGTGAGGCAGTTTTTCTAAGTTTTCCAAATACAGTTTTTTAAATGGAATGTAAATACCTGTTTTACTGAGAATAAGGTTTATTGAAGAAAAACCCAAACAAACAGGCAGGAGAGAAATAATGAAAATGCTGCCCAAAAGCAGCAGCACATAGGTTATCGTGATGACTAGAACATGAAAACCATTTTGGGAAACACAAATGCTTTATTTGCAGGTGGGAGAAAATGACCATTTCAGATAACACCACTAATTTTAAAAAAATTAATCGATTTTCTAGTCAAATTTGGAAAAAGAATAGTTTCAATTATGTAAGTAGAGCCATTACATCTTCTACCACTTAATATTCAGCCAAATGAGACAGGAGCATAGTTCTGACTACTTAGAATCACAGAACACAATCACAGAATCATTAAGGCTGAAAAAGACCTCCAAGAGCAGGGAGTCAAACCCTTGACTGAACACCACCACATCAACTAAGCCACAGCAGTGCCATGCCCAGCCATTTCTTGAACACTTCCAGGGATGGTGACTCCACCACTTCCCTGGGCAGCCCATTCCAATGCTTAACCACCCTGCCAGTAAAGAAATTCTTCCTGATGGCCAACCTAAACCTCTCCTGGCACAGCCTGACAATTTCCTCTTGTCTTGCTCCTGGTTTCCTGGGAGAAGAGGCCGACCCCCACCTGGCTGCATCCCCCTTTCAGGCAGCTGTAGCTAGTGATAAGCTCTCCCCCTCATCTTCTTTTCTCCAGGCTTTTCTCCCACCTCTCCAAACTGATGAATCTTTCACACAGATGGACATTTATCTATTCTCTACACCTTGAGTCACCTTCAAATTCGGTGTGCTTGTGGCAGCACTGCTGCAAACTTCAGTGGAGCATCTCAACAGCAACTGCTTATCACCATCACAGCCGAGACCACGGACACCTACGGTCAGACCTGTAAGGGAACACTCTGCTGCCTTTGTAGAGATGCACAGTGTTAGCTGGGGTACCTTAGAGAAGAAAAACAGCAATCCAGTTACCATGATAGGCTCCCTTTTGGGGATTCACACCATTTTCATTAATTCAGGGGTGAATGCAAGAAGGAAATTTAAGGAGGAATTAGCCATTTACAAGTTCTTGTCGTGTCCTGCTTCCCCAGCACAGTACCATAGTGCACACACTCCCAGTTTCTTTGAAGTCATACAGTTTATCCCCACCTTGGAGTAAGACCCAGGAGTTTCTGCAACACTGTGATGCCTCATTCATATTTTCCCTCTTTTTAACCCAATCACTGCTTCAGAAGAGCAATGAGGTTGGACAATATCCATTATGTGGGAAACTCAATCAGGCCTCAGCTTTTGCCTTCCTAAAGAAGATTTTTATGCTCGGGTTCCTATGGACCTCTATGGAAAAGGGCTCATTTATACAGGCAGACCTTGCAAAGACTTTCAGACAATGCCATAACTTTGTCTGGTAAGGTTATATTGTGCACATCTAAATTTAGAGCTGCTATCTGTAAGCAAACAACAGAGGCAGATTGTGGAATGCTGATGAATTTCACAGGCATGCCCAGCTAACAATGCACAGCGATTTAAAAGCCATCAATAACCAAGAGGTTGTCCCCTGAATTTCCAAATCAATCATGATAAAATGAATTCAATTTTTATTTTCCCTTTGAATCTTTGGTGAACTCATGGATAAAACTGATTAAAGGGGAAAGAATACACAGCATGGGATTCACTAAATGTGTTCTGTTTGGAGGGGTTCACTAAATGTTTTCAGTTTGGAAGAGAGTCTCTTCAAATTGTGTAACATGCAGGATGGCACACTGAAAACCAATTATAACTCTGAGAATTTCAGTGCATCCCATAAGGCTGAGAGAATGTTCAATTTGCAGGCTGTGAGCAAGGATTAACAGAGATGAAGGTAGCAGTAAGTGCCCATGTACCATTGCATTTAAATGTAATGTCATTTCAAGGGATGATAAGTAATCATTTCATGTCTCAATAACCTCCAACAAAAATGCCTTATTTAGCCCCGAAACACCAATTTTTAAGACTCTTCTATGCAAGTTAATGGTTTAGATAAGGGGCAGGACTGAAAAAAGTTCAAAATTCCCATTCTAAAGCAAGGTGAATGCAGCTTTGATGTCAGTTTAAAGATGAAAATTTTCTTCCAGGCATTTCTTAGGGCAATGTGTTCTCTCTTCATCAGTCACAGTGGCATTTTTAGTGCCACAGGAGAAAAGAAACATACAGATCTCTTAGATTTAACATGATAGCAAACAAGCAAGACAGTTTATACACAAACTTTTCTAACTACTCGTGATTATTTTGAGAATCAGTACTTGGGACTATATTTATGCTATAGTCTTTATTACAAATTTATGAAACCTTAGGCTCTAATCCCGTGCTCTGAGCAAGACTCATGGCACTGTATGACCACAGTCCTCATGGCCCGTAACTCAGACCCACTTCAGCACCTCTGTCATTGTATTTTCTTTCAAGCAGAAGGTATTTCCTAACCCTCTGCAAAACGTATCTGCTAATTATCATGGTAATTTGAACCCATCAGGTGTTTTCTGCATTATTTTCAGAGACAGGTAGACAGTAACTCCTGGATTAAACACAAAACAGTGGAGATGGAGAATACTCTCATAACCTATATGAATACAGAGTAATAGAAAAAGAAGGGAAAAGGACATAACCAGAACAAATAGGACTGTCCACATGAGGGTTATGCAAAACATGTTCTGCAGAAAGCTCAGTTATATTAATAACAGAATTAATAAATAACACCTATAAAATACACTAAGGACTGCAGTGCAGTATTTCTTTCACATGGAATTAAACAAAACCAGACATTCTTCACTTTAAAAAACACAGTGAAAATTCAAGCAACGAAAAAAACCAGAAAGGTGAAATTCAACAAGATGGCAGTTTTGATTTAAAGTATTGATTAATGTATCAGTTTAAACACCAGCAGAACTCTAGCAGTCAGCTACCTTTTATTTTGTCTAAAGAGGCCATTTTTCATCCAAGAAGGAAAAAGGTTCACTTTCTATCAGTAGCCCTCCTTGTGAGGAACTTTTCAAACAAAATAATAAAAAAGTATCAATTAAAGAAAAAATCAAACCAACCAAACTCCTATGTTTCATTGTCCCCTGTCACAAACAGTACACAAACCTGAGCCATCTTGGAAAAGCTACCAGAAGAAGCCTTTGTAGATACAGTTGTCAGATGTGGAACATTTTGGGTAATAATTTGATAACTTTATTTTCAGACATGGCAAACAGACAACTCCCCCGTGCTCCCTAATTGCACGTCATTTTGTTTAGACAGATCCAGCTCCTTCAATACTGAATTACCAGCTCAAATGCTTTCACATATAATTATGGCTCAATCCAGACATGCTTCCTTAAAAACAAAGAAACTGTATATATTAGGCTAATAATCTTTTAAACAACAGAGGAAAGCTCAGCTGTGTATTTTCTTACTCACTTTAAATCAAATTCATATCCTGCTTGGATTTCTGCTGGTTCACATCCCGTTTTAATACACAAACTCCCACAGGTTTTATCTCTTCAACAAAGCAATTAATAAAGCATGGCTCAGGCCATTAAAGGTTTTTTTTATGCCCCTCTCAATCCCTTGAGAAAAATAGAAACTGATGTTTATTTTGAGCTTTTTGAAATCTGAATAATTTCTGCAAAGTCCTGCAGCCCTGAAACTAAAATCTAATTACCTGCAAGTGTTTGCAGATATAACTACACATTCAAACTCACTCTTCTATGTGGCAAGCTTTTGAAAGATCAAAGAGTTACCTCTAGCCTTGAGGCTCCTTATTTGAAAATGCACATTAACATTTAATGGTGTCACATTCCAAAGCCCTACACGTTGCTTTGAAAACATATCCCTCAGTGGTGGAAACAGCTTTCCCTGCTGCCAGCACCAATCAAAGGGACAGGGATACGCTCTCAGAAGATCCATGGCCAATGCCTCCAACACAAGAAATGCAAAGCCTGGTTATCTCCCAAGCAGTTATTTGCAGCATCCTAACCCAGGACATCAGCTCAATGAAAAGGTGAATTCCCTTCAATTTTGCCCTGGAGCAGTCAACAAGCAGATCTTACTGCTTTCCTTGCCACTGAAGAGAATCCCTGGTGAAACTCAGGATCAGCGTGGCTGAGGCTGGGAGGGAGCCCAGGAGATCACACAGGTTCCTACAGCACCTCGCCCAAGGCCAGGTTCAGACTCCTGTTTGTCCTAGCAAGGCTCTTCCCTAACCCTCAGGGGCAGGGAAACAAGCTTGAGTTTGTAGGTTCATTAAGTCATCCTTTCACACAACAAAACATGGGATTTGGGAATGACAGAGCTCTTGTGGTGTCCTGATGGGCTCCAACTTGCAGAAACTCTGTGAAAACCTTCCTTCTGTGTCCTACTAAGCTGAACGGAGTCAGGTGAGCTTCAGATAAATTATTTTTCCAGGACACAAGAAGAACTTTAATATGCTAATAACATCTCTAAATTTGTGTTTATATAATAATGCAGAGCATTAAAGAGAGGATTGTGTGGAATTCATCACATTTTTGAGGAAGAATTAAGGAAGGCTGATAATTTTCTTCTTTTCATCTCTACTATTCCTATCTGTTTTCTAATTTCTTGAAACAGAAATCAGTTCCAAACCAACATGCTATATAGCTGTTTATATTTATATTTATGTTTATCTTTATGTGTTGATTTGTGTAGGTTTGTTCATTGGAAAGGTACATCTAAAACATGGAAAGATTCAGGGATATGTTTAAATAATGGAGCAGGGGGGAGGCACATAATTTGTTTTTTAACCTCAGGATGTTTCACAATTGTGAAAACAAGGAAAACAAACATGTCAGAATGTTAATTCCCAGGCATATCCTCTGTTACACTTATTATTAACTGTATGAATCCTGGGTTACCCAAACAATGCTGAGGTTGGAGACCACGTAGGACATCATCACACTGGCTTCTGCTGCTGCTGGAATTGCTCCTCTCACCTACAGTGGTAATAAAGGGAATGATGAGGGAGAAGTGTAGAAGCCCCTCCCAGCAAACCCATGAAGCTCCAGAATGACCTGACGACCAGTCCCTGTCCCACACTCATCCCTGGAAGGTTAAGTGGATTTTGATGAAGCCATCAGCTTCAGCTGCAAAGAGCTTGAGCCAATGCCAAATGAGGTCAAAGGGATTTTTTTCCCCTCCATTAGCTTCAATGAGCTCTGAATAAAACCCAGTGGGCTCCAGTGTGCCTACTAATTGTTAAGGGAATTAGAATTCCAGTAAATCATTACTACTATGGTCACTTGAAACCAGAATGACAAAGGGAAATTACATGATCCCCTGCATATCTCAGTGTGAACCACTGAATTCATGTTAAAGCCATGATAATGTTGCAGAATTTAGGAATACCACCTCAGGCGATGCAAACCAACACCTACTACACCAGGTTAATTCCTGTCCCCTTGAGTCCCAGAGCAATAATGCCTCCTAAATTCAAGTGACTATTTATGTACCCACATCTAACCCCCTAAACAGCCTCTCCTACTCTCAAAGGTAACCTACTTTTCGCAAAAAAATTTTGGAAGTTCATGTCTATTGGTACAAAGCAGACTGATTCAAAGGCCATGAGACTATGTGATTTTTGAATTAAAAGTGTCAAGTGCGAACGTTTTACACAAATATATACTTGATATTTTATTATATTTAATATATACTAGTATCTAATATACATACCCAATGTATTATTTTTTGAATAAAGCTAGGCCAATTTTTTAATTAAACTCACCACAGAAACACAGAAGCTGTTTCCATTCGAATTTCACACTGAACCACCCTTTAAACATTGGAGACCAACACGATGCTATGCAGCCTTTACTTAGCTGTTAACTGGAGGGTGCTTATAGCATTTTCTCATTGCCCTGGCTAATGCTCAAGCACGATCAGAGTCCTGTTATCCCATTTCAGTCTCTTGGCTGCAGCAGTGTCTCCAGAAGAAGCCCACGTCCGTGTGACAGCGACGCTCACGCTCTGCTGCCCGAGCGGGGCCATGGGCAGCCCTGGCTGGGGGCTGCACACAGCAAATCAAGCCCAGCCTGGTTAAATGGACAGAAGCAGGCCCTTGTTTGCTGTTCCAGTTGGAAAGAGCAGTCCTGAGGGCAGCAGGGACCACGCAGGGCAGCAAACGCAGACAGCAAGGGACCCCTTTGGAATGGCGCTTTCTGTGACATTAAGCACGGCTTCCCTTTCTCTGGCAGGGCATTACTTTATCCCCACGCTGCAAAGATGGGAATGAGGCAGGAAACAAGGTCACACAGAAATCCTTTTGGGTAAGTGGGAACTGAAGAGCCTTGCAGAGTCCCTCAACACTGAGGAGCTTTGCTCCCATTGCTCTTTTTTCTTGTTCTCACAGAACAAAAAGTCATTTGAAACTCGACAAATGCATGAAAATTGCCAAAGTTGAGTCAGGGAAAAGGATGGGAAAACTAAAGTAGAAAAATTAAGAATGCAGGCATAAGGAGAGTTGAATAGGACAAATACAACAAAAACAGGACAATCATGGACAGTTACAGCCTTCCATTTTCTGAAAGAGCTCAGGTCTGTTAGGATGGTGTTTGAGTAAAGAAAAATGGAGTACTATGAGGATTGGCAGAGTGGAAGCTAATTTAGGTATATGTCTGGAGCTTAGGTTGATTAGGTCATTCACAGCCTGAAGCTTTCTGGCCATAATAAAGCCTATTCCAAACCATCCCTGCTGTGTCTCACTTCTGTTTATTTGACTAGTTCTGTTCAAGGTCCAGATTTGGCAGAGCTTCTGTTTCCCCCAAAGTGCATTTCATTTTCAACCATCTGCTAAAGACTCCAAGCCTCTTCTCTGAAATTTGAAAGATTTAATGACAATTAGCATGAAAATACTCTTTTTTAATTTTATTAACAGATTGTAGAATCAAGAAAATTCACAGGGGAAAGATGTATTAAATAGCACTGCCTTTCCCCATCACTAGACCTGCCTACCAAGTGCTACGTACGAGGCACATGTGGGCAGCTGCAAAGCACTTGGAATGCAAAGCTACAGCATTAATCCTGTAAGAACAATCACAGCAGCCAACCTGTGCTGCCATACAGCTTTACTGACTGCAGTAAGACCTTGTAGAGATGCACTAAGCCATATGCAAGTCATTCAACAGCATCATGTTCTTAGGTTTCAAGTCCCCTACCTCTGGCCCAATCTGCCAGCTCCCTGCCTCCTCCCCAAGTATCAAATTCAGTAAATGTTAGAGGAAAGCATGTTCTCACACTGCTGGTCTGAGAAGTTCGAGGGAATAAGACTTCATCTGGAAAGCTTCACTGCATGATGCATGTATTCTATGGGACAACTTCCATATTTAAAATTATTTTACTTTTAAAAAAAAACAAAACCACTTAAGTTTATTTTTTTTTTCAACAGATCCATAAATTCATTACATTTCCCTTTGAGTCAAAGGCTTTCATTTCTTGGAAATTGCATTTTTTTTTAAATACTGTCACTGCACAGACTCTGAGCTCCACAGTAATTCATGTCACTGGCAACCTTTAGAAACTTGACTTAGACTGTTAATGTAGTAAAACAAAGCAGACATGTAATTATGCCCTGAAAATAAAATCTTTTTTAGGCTTTAACAGCATCTCAGACATCGACTGAATTAGTTCCACCTGTCAAATGGTCAGATGGGCATTCTTGAGACATACCTCCTTGAGAGTACATGTCCAACTATTTGTATTTCTTGCAAAGCAGAAATTATCTTTTGGTACACTTTGAAGCCAAAATATTTAATTTTCTTTCCAATTAGGAGAGACATCAAGTCCCTCTGCAAGCTTGTACCCAACCCTGCCTTAGAGCCTCAATGGAAAAGTACAGCTGTAGTTTATGGGCAGATGTATTTATGACTCAGATTCCACCGTGTGCTCTATATGCCCTATATATATGCACTATCTATATGCACTGATTCTGCACAGGACCATCCCCATCAGTGCAGAAACTCCAGTCTGCCCTCAGAAACAGCTTCTCCATGAAAATCTTACAGACCAGGACTCTCCAGCCAGAGCTGGAGGAGAGGCAGCTTTTCAGAAAACTTGGCATACAAAAACAATCTAGAGTATTTTGGGAGTTCTGTTAATTTCCAGCCCTCTAAGTTATGAAATCTGGAAACGTTACATTTCAATGGGCTGAGGACACAAGCCAGAAGGTGAGTTACCTGTGCTCAAAGAAGGTACATTTTTACTCCATTCTTACTGCAAGCTCAACTTAGTATTTTTGGAAGCACAGAGGGAGAAGGTTGGATTTTGGAGCTAATGGGAAAGCAATAGCTAATAAGTCAAGCCACTGCAGCATGAAAATATGACTGGTGCAAAATTAGCTTCTGTATTTCCATGCCAACCAGAGTGTGCTTACTCATTCATAATTAAGCTTTTCACACCTTATGTAGTCAAAATGGATTTCTGGCAACTTTTACTATCATAATACTTTGCTTAATAGCAGAGACCCCACTAAGAAAAAGTGCCTTTTGATCACACAAACAGGGACTAGGTCTCCGAGTCCTGCTTTCTTATTTTTAAACCCCTAGCAAACCGCTTTGGTTTCAATTTCTTCTATTAACCAAGTAGCATCGCACAGTTCAACAAACACCCCAGAAAAATACAGGCAATTTGTACAAGAGGAAGAGTTTTATCATTTTAGAGCTGGTTTTATTTTGAAAACTAGTTCATTTCCCATCCTGCAAACCATTCTTTCCCAATAAATTCCACAAGTTTTGTATGTGCAATATCAGTAACCTTTATTTCAAACAAACTCAAATATTGTTACACTTTCATATCAACATGGCATGTGAAATAAGGTGTACCTATAGCTCTCAATAATTCAACAGACTGGGTATTGAGAAAGCTCCAACCAACACCTAAGTCAGAAAAGTACTGCAGTAAACTAGAAGTATCCAACTCTTGTTTGAACAAACTTCAATATAGGTATTTGCATTCCCCTCTTGGGGCAAGAGACCTGAATAATGCATAATTAAATCCCATGGATATTCTAGAAGGAATTTTCACTTGAATAACATATTTTAAACAAAAATCTTCATTGAACTTTTATTCTTTATTTCTCATTTTAAGACCTTACACTGAAAGTCTGAATTATTATTTTCACCCAGCTGTGTGATGGACCTGCCATTTCCATGTTTGATGCAAGCAAAGGTTATTCATCTCATTTCATCATCTGACTAACAAACTACAGACTGGAATCTATTTTCAGTTCAGACGTGGAACAACCTGGCATTCTAAAAGCAAAGTTTGATTTTTAAACATGACAAGTTGTGGGTTTTTTTTTTTGGTGAAACTTACCAAGCTATATCATTTGCATTGTTCTAACATGTACTCCAGGACTAGACAATGTTTTACTAATTTCTTCTTACTCCTCATCTTTTATACTTGAAGGTGGTTGTTTCTGTTCTAAATGACTACTAGCATTTATAGTCATCTAGAACAGATTTTTTTTGCATTAAACCACAGGTCCCACAAACCTCTGGAACCCCAATGTCTTTTACACCCCGTTTTTCTGAAGTACTCTGTGGCCCAGCCACACCTCAGCATGCCCTGGTGGGCGATGACAGTCTGCAGAGCAGGTCCTACCCAACAGCTCCTTCCTGCCTTCTTCCCAAAGGATCTGGAACAGCTGCTCTCACAGTGGAAGCTTTGCAAGACAACATGAAGCCTCCCCAGAATGGAAAGTCCTTCCACTACTGCTTCTGGCTCATCCTTTGCCCCTTCCTGGGAAAGTGTGGGAACCCAGAATGCAGAGAATATTTCCCTGCCTGTTTTGAAGGGTTCTACCCCCCTGGACAACACTGTCTTTGACATTTATCCATGGAGAAAACTGCCAACTCTTTGGGAAGAACTAGAATCTAATCCAGTGTGAAATAAATTATAGAATGTTATGTAAGGTTATCACGGGGTGAAAAATCTAAAGGTGTTGGGTTTATTAATGTAGTAAATAGATAAAAAGCAAAAACTCCAAAATGGAGGATTGTTGATGTTTCTAGACCTTCTTCTTCTTCTAGTATGCCATATTCTGCAGTAGAAGACGTCTAAAATTGATTGGATAAAAAATTCCGCAGTTCCTGTGTACATGACAGGAGCATTTGTCTAACATTGGTAGAAAAGTGAAAATATCTTTCATTTTAAGTTTTAATTGGATGATTTACCTTTAAGAAGNAAGTGCCTTTCTTGCCCACCTTTGCTGCCACTGGGGTGGAGAAGCCCCTGACACAGCCCCTTCCAGGACCTGCAGCTGTGCCTTTAGGAGGAGACACTGCAGTGCAGAGAGACCTCTCCCCACGACAACGTGCTGCCAGCCACAGCTCATGTGCTTTATCTTTTAGTCCTCCACCCTTTCACTCCTTCATTCCTGCTAGACTAGCTAAAAACTGAACCATTCACATAACATTCAAAAAGCAAGTCTGCCTTTAGGCCATGTCTTCATGATTTTGCAGGTGATTTCAGCAACAGCAAAAGAAGGTCTTATTTGCTGAACTAGAGATGCACCAAATACTGTCACTGACTTTTTCCAGCCAGGCATTTCACCACTGGCTTCATTTCATTGCCAGCTCAAAAAGACACAAACCCAAATCCCAGAGGATTCATTTATACTTGCGATTATTCACACTTGGCTATTAATTGTGGGTAGCATGGAAAGATATTGCTACTAATGGATCTTTACATAGTCTTGCTCTGTACCTGGATATATGGATTTCTGAGGATTGAAGGGACTGTTACCTTGTTTGACCACCTGAGTAACTCAGGCTCTACAACTCTGCACAGCTATTCTTACACCAAACAGACTGTTGTTGTATAAAGTACTGGACAATTTATTCGACATTTGGGTTGTTTTTAGTTTTGTTGTTGTTCTTGGGATTTTTTGGGGTTTTTTATTGTTTATTTGTCTTTTTTTATTTGCCTGCTTGATTTTTTTTTTTTCATGAGTATAGGTGGGTTTTTTAAGAGAAGAACAAGTAACAAAAAAAAAATACAAGGAAGAATTTATAGTACTTTTTTTAAATGCATGGGGAACTACTTTTTTTTAATGTGCAATCTTGTGCTTCCTTCCTGCACTGTGAATTACTGTAATCCAACCATTATTTTCATCTCTGCACATTTGCAGGGTCAGCACTGACTATATCCAGCTCCCCTAAAGGCAATTCTGAAAATGTTCCTTCCTGTACTTTTCCTGCATAAGAACCTAACAAAGGTGTTATTTAAAGATCCCCCCCAAGCCTCTGAACGGCCAGTGTTGTGTAAATGCACAAAAGTAAAGCTTTGCTGATAAAATGGCAACAAGAAAAAAAAAAAGTTGAAAAGGAGCTTGTGGTCAGGATTAAACCCCTTAAATGAAAGAGGAAATGCACATCCCTGTGACCTTCATTCCACCTCTTTCATTCAATCCATATCCGTCAAGATCTCCAGACTCTGACACTCCCTCTTTGAGCTGCAGACCCTGGACTACTGTTCATAAACAACCAGGAAAAGGGGACAGAAAGAGATGGATTAGGTTAAGTATTTTCAGTATTAAAATTAAGCTATTATATTTGATTGCTATTTTAGGAAGGGGAAAAAATGCATACAAAAAAATCACTGTGGTGCTGCTGCCACACAAAGCGGAAACCACCAGTGAGCCATTTCAGTTCTCCCCTGGCAAAGCCAGCAAGGTTTGCTCTTAAATATCTTGCAGCTCTGGAAGGAGGAGGTCTAGAACCAAGCGTGGAGAGTGCTGCTATCTGCCATCATCAGCAGAAAGGCAAGTCAAGAGGGAAACAGTGAGAAATGAGCTTCAAGTGAAGGATGTGGTTTTTAAAAGATGGATGACCTGAGACCCGAGACACTCTGCTGTGACTGCAGCACACCAGGACAGAAGTTTTTCAGATTATCACATGATTAACCCAGAGAACCCATTAGTTCTCTGCAAGCCTCACAGACCAGAGAATAAGCAATAGAAGATTGATTTGGGTAGGGGAACAGCTTTCAACAAAGCAACCTGCTTCCTTCAGAAACTCTTCCATGGGACCCAGAAAAATGATCAGAAAACTGCAGATGTGGAGACCAGAGACAAGGGGAAGTTTCTCTCAGCACTCCATAGATTGGACTGAACTTTAGAGAATTTTATGATCAATAAAAAGGTCAGATAACTGCACAAATGCAACAACACCTAGGTTATTGCCCCATTTCCAAAGAAGTCATAAAAAGAAAAAAAAGGAAAAACTCAATACATTTTACTTAAAAACCCAAACCAAACAAAAACCCCACATTTTCTCTTCACATTTCATTAAGTGTGAAATGCATAAATCATATGCTTCTCTTAAGCAGTATTCATCTCACTTTTCTGAGGAATATGACTGAGAAAGTAAATTTTATTAGCAAATTAGGAAAAAACACCACCTGACTATTTTGAGAACTAAAGACTTTAAAAATGAAAAGGAAAAAAAAATTTGCCCACCAACAGAAACAAGAAACACAGACATTTTAGAATATTTAAAACAACTGAAAAATCTAGTTTTCCCTTTGATCCAATATCATCCATATGCAAACACCTATTCACCTAACAAAGCAAAAGGCTACAAATATAACCAATAAATACTCCAGCTTGGTAATCTTTCCTATTTCTTTCCTTTTGCCTATATCCAATGGAGATATGATGCTTCTTCACACTGAAATAGCAAGATGTAGCAGAAGTTATAATTTTTTTTTTATTTTAGTACCTTTCACACAGAACTGAAATTACTTAAAAAAAGGTCAAAAAAAGCATAGCTCAGAAACTCATTAATAATTAGACACATCCTCTGCTTTACTTTGTATCCTCCAAAATGCAACACTTCATCATGAATTTTTTTTTTTCACACACCTAACTTCTGGACTTTTGAACTCAAAACACTCACAAATGCAACCATCCCCTTTCTCTTAGCACAAAATCAATCATCTGTCACTCCCAGCAAATTGCACATAGCCCCAGGAGTTATACAAGTCCTGTAAAAATGCCTAGAGAATCCACACGTTTCTACCTCCAATTTTAAATGGAAACAGTTTAAAGGGGTTTAATGATAGCATGGCACCTATTTCCACCACCACCCTCCCCCAACAAGAATCCTCCAGTTATTTTTAACTGCTCAGCTATCTCACCTGCCGGGTCTGGAAGACAAGTGCCATGCAGAGGCTTAAATAAGGAATATTGCAAAAATTGTTCCTGGTGAAAACAAACAGAAACCAGCCCAGTGGCCAAAATGTTATCAGGTGTAAATTAAAACAGAAGATATGCCCTGTCGTAGAAGATTCTTGCCTGTAGAGCTACACTCAAAATTCTGTACACTACTACTAGCAATAAACTCTTGGGGTAATTTTATAGCAATGTCTTCTCTTTCAGCCAATATAGTTCAACACAGCTTAGCACAGGGAAGAAAGTAACTGGTTTTGCTGTATCAGTTTATATTTTAATGTTGCACATTGAATTTAAGGATTTTTTTAATGTTACCAAATAGGAAGCAATAACAATCCAAAAAGAATGTTCAGAAGCAACGACTTACTGCATGCTCAGCCAAAATGCCTCTGGGTCTGTTTTCATTTGAATGGGTTTCTCTTCCTTTTTTTGATAGGAATAAGCATTCTGTGTGCTTGAATGAAAAGAAGGATAAAGTTTTCAAAAGGTACTTTGCAGTAAGAGGTTACCTATATACAACCTAAGCAAAGGGCACAGCTGTACCAAGTCTTTTGCCCCATGATCACACAGTTTTGTTACAGAAATATTATCTAGAGGTTGGTGTATGTGTGAAGCACTAAACAGCAGCACAAAGCAAAAGAAAAAAAGCCTACATTAATAGTGCAGGACCCCATTCCCAGGACAACAGCTCTAGAGGAAATACAATAATCTTTCTTCTGTCACAAGCACAAAGCCACAATAGCAAGAAGGTTGCAGTGTATCATGTATACCCACTTCTTTCTTGTTAAACAAAAATCTGGCACAAGTCCTCCATATTTGAAATTAATCAAAAAACAGAAAATAGGCAACAACCCAGATGAAGATTTACGGAAGCTGTAGTCAACAAGGTTCTGAGACAAAAGGCCACACTGCAAGGAGCTGAAGACTACAGAACACCAGGAAGTACCTCTCCAGAAACTAGTTTGTCACCATTATTAAGAGGTACCCTCTCAGACACGGTGAGGCATTGTCAACTTGCATCCTTTATTCTCTGCAACGAGTCCACTTGGATGTGCTCAACTTGGTGCTTGCAAATTCACAGATGTGAGAGAATGAAATCTGACTGCAGAGTATAAACACTTAAAATCTACTTGCTTAAACGTTTCATAAGTATAACCTTTCCCTTTCATAAGATCTTGCTTTGATTTTTATTACACTGTTTTCCCTACATGTTTGGGCTTAAAAACACCTACTGGAAACCCTCTAAGTGCTAAGGAGAGCAATTAGCTCTTAGGGGAAGAGGCAGGAGAGTCTCAAGATCCTGTATCTTCCTGGAGCACAGGCATTTGCTTAGCTTGTACATTAGAACAAATACCTGCCAAGTACAAAAGAGTTTTCCTCCATGCAGAAATCAGCTCTTTTCTTAGAATAAGCCTCAACTGAAGGCAGATAAGACCCATTTCCATGTGTTTTGGATCAGCAGCTCAAAACCAGGCATATTATTGCTATTGCATTGTGATTATCAATTCATGCAGGGATGATGCATAGTACACAGTAAAACACAACACAGCCTGCCAACACAGAGTACATCATACTTACAGTATGACAGGAAAAACTGGTAATGATTGTAGAGGAGATGTCAGGCCCAGCTTTTATATTTACATTTGGGTAGGCTCAGGGAACGCAACGCCTCAGGGAATGTGAACAAATGCAGATCATTCAGGTTCATCCCGAGAGTGTTTCAAGCAGTGCTGGAAATAGAAACTCCACAGCTGCTACTATTAGGAAACCATGAAGGTGTTGAAGTGCCAATGAATATCGCTCTTGAGGGGAAAATACACCTCTTTTCCCACCTGTCAAACGTTTTCAGTCCCTGGACGCCGAGCACTATGCCCTGAAGGACCTGACTCGTGTGCAAGGACGAGCTCATGAGATGAACTCTAAGGAAAAGCCCTGAATTACCAACCAGTGCATGCCAAAGCACTTGGTCACTCAGCAAAACATGTCCTGTTCCCTTCAGTCTCACTGGCGAGCTCCCCAGGACGAGGAGAGCCTTCACTGCAAGCTGTACTGCCCACAACCAGGCCCATGGATCCCATCCGTACCTTTCTGCCCTCCTCCAGTAAGAGGAGCCTCAAAAGGTGGGAATTTGCCCTTCACTTCCCTACAACTAAGCCTATGAAAATCTACATCCTAAGTTTTCTTTCATTTGAAGGTCAGTTTATCACTGTGGGAGTATTTAATTTTGAACTGAAATGTGACAGAAAAAAATTCCAGTGCAGCCCTAAAGGTGAGGAGTTGGGGGAAGAGAATAAGAGTCTTAGAATATGGTACAATATATAAGATACTGTAGGGTTACACTATGGGTGTTATAGAAGAGCAGGCCTGAAGGCCCACAAAAGCATCTTCCCTAGGCCCGGTGGGAACCATGGAAACACTTCCAGGGCACCTGAGATGGGCTGGAAAAGAGGACCATGGGTCAGTGACCTTCTTGAGCAATGGCCCGGGAAGATTGTGGTTAGTGGCCTTATATGGCATTATTTACACCTTACCATAATAGGTAATATCTAGGGAATGCTCCAGGTGAATGGGTGAAATCCTGGGATTTGATCTTCCTGTTTATATGAGGTTCTATCCTGTTTGTGCTCTAGTATTTAAGTAAACTGAGCTGTGCAATGAATGTCTTTGCACTTCTCCATCTGGCATGCAAAGTCCTTGCCCTGCGTGAATGCTGCAAGATACAATATTTTTTCTTGGGTTTGCTACCTCCTTTCATTACTATTTTCTACCCACTTTTAGAAACAGAGGTGTTTAAAAGAGCAGTTATCCCAGTTAATATTTTTCTGAAAGACTTCATTCTCCAAATCACATGACTGGGTGATAACCTCATCAGAAGCAGCACTTTTACTGTGGTCTTACATTGAAGAGACCACATTTATGTCCAAAAATTCTCCTACAGTGCTGTGCACAGTATCTCTTTTTTTTGTAATAGCTCTTCTTTCGGGAAAGAGCAAGACCTCTTGCTCCTAAAATACCTGTGAGGAAAACTGTGGTATGTTTTTTGTTTAGTCACTGCTTTAATTTATTCCGGCACTGAGTAGGATAAGAGAAAACCCAATTGCCTCACTGAAAGAACTTATTCACTGAAGTAATAGACAGAACCCTTTATTTCCAATAAATTCACCTATATACCCTGCTAAATCAGCTTGTCATGATGAAGGCTGCCTTTGCTGATTTACTTCTGCTCACCAGGTATTGCCTATATCTGTAAAAGAAAAAAAGAAGCTGCCTCTTGACAGTACTGAAAGTTACTGCACGTGCAGGAAATTCTGCCCTCTTCTCTAACTCCTGCTTGTTTAAAACGTATTTGCCACCACAGATATTTCTGCTAAAAAAGTAACACTGATCACAATTATTTTAAAGCTTATTTTAGCTTAAGACAAAACTGAACAAAGAGCTAAGGAGACCAAAAAAAAAAAAAAAAAAAAAACAGTTTTTTTAGTTTTTAACANAGCCGTTGATTTAGATTTATACGCTGGGGTAGTTGCCTTATTTCGTATCTTTGAAAACGAGTATCATTGCACAAAACAAAACCCTTCTTTAGGTCCGAGCAGGAATTAGATGTGCTACATCACTGACAGAGCAGTGGATATTTTCGCAGTGAACACTGAGGGGCGAAGTGGAGCTTCCCTCTGATAAGGAGAGCAATCAGCGCTCCCAGGGACCACAGGCAGGGAGCGAGTTCACTGGAGAGCACTTCCAGGCGATTCATTGCTGGAGAGACGTAAATTCGGAAACACTTTTACAGCTATTAAAGGTGCTGTAATCAACAGCCGCTGCGCTTTTTTAAATAAACAAAAGGTGCCAATGTCCCAGAAGTGCCAGGACAAATATCTGTGAAATGCCAGTTGAACCCTCCTGAATCTGCAGCCTGTTTATGACATAGCCCTGGGGTCCCTGGCTACAGAGGGGCTCCAGGTCACTCCTCTCAGCAGATAAAAATCAAACCCTGTGCAGTGAAGTCTGTAGGGTGAATGATACAAAGGGTCACTATCCTCAGGAATTCTTCTACAGGACCACTCCTCTTCACTCATGTTGGAAAACATGACGTGGGTACAGTGGAGAATAGAAGAGAAGGGCAGTTTCAACCCTCACCTTTGCCCAGGAGATCTTGTAGGTGTCTGAAGAAGTAGCAAGACAGTTTCTAACAGGGATTGCTTTGTGGAAGGGTTAAAGCTTACATAAATTCACCTGCTATCCGCAGAGAGAGGCTGAGCATCAAGATGAGCAAGCACAGGGGTTTTGAGAAGGGTGGCCTCCCTGGATCTGCCAGTCAGCAAGGGATTTCCTCACCTGAGAGTGTGTAAGGCAGTTTTTATTCTCACCCTCACACTCACCACTGACCAGCCTCTGAAGCCATCACCACTTCTCTGAAAAAAACTGAAGTAACACCATACTACATTAACTTTTGCTTGTGCATGTCAACACCAGCCACACCAAGATCCAAGCTTTAAGGACTTAGTGCTGAAAACACTTTAGTGTCTTCACCACCCTGGAGTTCTTTTCATCCAGCTTTTGGGCCAAGGAACTGCAGAGAAGTCTTAATTAACTCCTTAGAGGCTTCCCAGGGTGAAGATGAGATACAGACTAGTGTCAACTCTGAATTATCCCTATTTTCAGTCTCCTCTGTACAAGTCACTAAGTTATGAATTGGTTTAAAGGCATAGTTTGGATAAAAGGAATAAGAGTTATTATTAGTTATCATTATTGATTACATTAGTTTTAAAGATAGCTTTAGATACAAGAAATTTAGTTTTCATTTTACATCACACTTCTTTTCTACTTAATTGCTGCAGAAAACATTTTCATCCAAATAGCTGAAAGCATGTGTTCTCTAAAAATCACAGCAGGAACAACAACAACAACAAGATTACGTTTTTATTTCTCTACCAAGATCTACCTGACCTGGATGAAGATCTTAAAATCAATATTCTATAATATGCATGTTTGCAGAGAGGAAAGATGAACACAGTCAGTCTGAGGTAAAGTACCAGCTGCTGAAATCTAAAAATCAAATTTATCATAGATGCACTAAAGTTCTGTTAATCCTCCAAAAGCCATGAAGGTTTTAGGAGGGTTTTAGTGAAAGGAAATTGAAACACTCCTGCCTTCAGACAAATTAGGACAGAAAATCTTCTCCTATGCTTAGTTGGTCTTAGATTATCAGATTCAAAATGGTATCTCAACTTCCATTGTCACTCACTACCAAGGTCTGCAGAAGGTGGTGTTCCAAAACACTTTGTCATTTTTGCAAGTATTATAAACACAAGCACACCTGAAAGTCAACAGATTTTATATTTTCATATAAGTAATATTCTCTGCTAACTTTATAAGTATGATACTGATTTACAGTAATCTTTTAAGTGAGGACTAATAAATATGTATGACATTCATCAACAGAACATGGCTGCACTTTCTTCCAGACTGCAGTTCACCTCTGCAGTGAGAAATATGACTTGAGGCTTTTAATTTCTTCTGTTTAACAATAAGTTATGCAGAGGTAAACAAATTAGATGTCTGCAGCTTCCAGTATCAGCTCACACTGTAGAAAGACCTTCTGTCATGGTACTGTACAAGAATTGTATTGTATTGCATTTCCAACCAGGACCTTGAATTATCTAAGCTGAATGAAGCTAAAAATAGCAAGACTATACAGTAAAATATATATTTAATTCTTCTGAATATGTTTTTAAACTCATTTTAAATGATAATGCTGTTCTTCCTAATAACAATGTGAGTTCCATGCAAAATATCAATATATTTCCACATCTCCTTCAAAGACAAGCTGTGTTGCTGGGAACCCAGCCTGGCATATTTTCATCCTCATGCCAATTCCTTCAGCCAAAAGACTTACTTGACATATTTAGGATGGATTTTTTTTTTTTAATTTAATGTTCAGCAAGCAAAGAAGGACAAGTACTGAACAATGAATGAGATAGTAGAGAATACTGCAAAACATTATTAATTTCTGCACAACACTTCAAGTCAATAATACTGAAGTTATCACTTTTTTTCTTCTTTGTATCTAATTTCCTTAAGGTGTAATACTAGTAAATGTTTTATACGTAGTATAAAAGTTAAGATCACCTTTCTGCATTGCTAGAGCTGTCTGGAATTTTTCTGTCATGGTTTCCTGCTTATCAAAGCCAGTTTCTACAGACTCTTAGTCTTCCATGGAGTATATTTTCTCTGATTGAAAACCAAAGTGAAAACTGACTGTATCCTTTAAACTCACTGATTCTTTTGTGCACATTTTCTTATTCAGCAGACTAAACTCAAAACTTGGGAGACCCAAACTGGCCCTCCTTTCTACCCAGTTTGCACTTAGGTTACTTTGGTATAAATTGAACAAGTAGGAGCTAAAGAATGTGACCTTTAGCTTGCAATTACAGAATCTGAGATTATATCGAGAGCCCTTTTTTTTCACATGAGCTTGCTATTTTCCACATAAATACCCTTCTTGTTTAACACAGCAGAAGTACCTGGTCAGATTCCTCAGCTGGCATTTTTCAAAATTGCCCCTGGGACTTTGTGTGACTGAGCATAAACATCCCCTTCTATACTGAGATTGTCCATTAGACCTTTATGGCTCTCTGAGAGATACAGATCATCCTAAAAAACATCATAACATTAGAGGCAGAAAACATTCAGTGAAGGTATTAAGTATGCCTCAGTCAAGGAAGGGTCTAGTTGTGAACAGGAGAGAAGATACCCAGGTAACTGAATTTTCCTTTAACTGCAATAGCCAACACCAGGCAAATGAGGCTGACTTGACCCTTCAATAGCTCTTAAGTGTGAATATATTCATTATGCAGGTACAGCTGCACAAAGTATAAGCGAGTTAAGCAATAGTTACACTTTTTCATTCTTGTATTTATCAGCAAATGCTGTTTGTCACCCACAAGATGAATGAATACAACTTGAGCTCACTTGCACTCCTGAACACTCCCTCACAGCTCTGTAGTCTGAATGCTAGTTAACCATCTGCAGCAAGGATAAACAGAGGCAGCTACCATCCACTTGCATCTCAACTGTAGTGCAAGCCCACAAACTCTTTGCTCCAGCCTCCATAACTGGAATTAAATTCAGCTTTTATTACGCCATTCTGTAAAACAAAAGCATTTCCATAACAGCAGAAAAAAAAATAAAAGAAAGCACCTGAACCCGTAAGCATGTACCTGCACTCTGTTTTAACTCATGTTGCTGTTCATGTATAACATGATGTAGAAATCCTACAGACAATTCACATATGGGGTTTTGTGGGAGATTCATATTGAAGGGCACAATAGTGCCAGGCTCAGGATAAATGCTGAAAACAGCAGCAGACCAGAATTAAACCTCTCTGGCATTTTAGATCAGCAACATTTGAGGACAGCAGCACTGTGGAAATTTTTTCTTAATCAAATCCCAGGTGATACACAGGAGGGGAGGATGACGACAATTCCTCAGCAAAAAGAAGCCCAAGGTTTCTCTGACTGAAATAAGGATATGATACACTAAATTTAAATTTTTAGAGCTATGGTAAATTTTAAGCTGGTAGAAGGAGAGCGATTGGCTGCAGTGAAAATTAATTTCTCTATATACTTAGAGAAAAAGGTAAAAGTTAGTCAGAGCAGGACTAATTTTCCCCTTGCAGAGCTTGTCCTGCTGACGTTATTTCCACCTTCACCCTGACATTCAGTCTCAAAGCTAAAGGACCATGAATGAAAAGGGAAAGATGCATGAAAGAGAATAATAAACCTCAGCTAATCCACAACTTCTTAAAAGAAACAAACAAACAAAAAAAAAGATTTTTTTCCTAAACTTCTTGCAGGCTGAAAGAAAATGCTAAATTGTCCTACAGGCATAATCTACTTTCTAATTGAAATATATGCAACTGTTACAGTGCACTGCATTATTAAATGTAACCCAGTAATACAATTTGCCTTAATGATAACTGTATAATAACCACAATGAAATATCACATATGATGTTTTAATGAGGATTATGGCATGTTAATTTTAAACTGAACAATAGGGCATGCAATGTAATCCATGCCCTGTGTAGAGTTCAACAGCTGCTAACGTGTTGGGCTCATTCGTACTTGTGCCTGGCATAGGTAAATAATGACCCAATTACAGAGCTGCTTGGTACAAATATTTATGGTGTCAACTACTTCTCTGAACACTGAAATGAAATTCCGAGGGTCCCATTCTACTCTTTCCTTGATCTTTTGTGCTTCTACCATGAGGACAACATTTACAGTCCCAGTGTTCTTCCCTGATCTACCTTAACTTGGGACCACATAAACCAACTGCCCCATATGGGTTGTATTGACTGGTCTAAATAAAAGTTTTCTTTTCATCCCACATGTAAAGTTTCAGGAAATTTGTTATTCTTCTATACTACTTCACAGGTCTGAAACCAGTTGCCATCAGACATTTAATAGGTGATGGTTCAAAATTCTAAAGGCAGGCAGTCATTTCACATGATCCAAGTACAGTTATAGCTTCCACTGCTAATATCATCCACAGAAAACTTCCCACAAAGTACAGGACTCCGCAGTGGAAAGCCAAAAGCATGAAACACAATGAAATGTACTTCTAAGTGAGCAGGTGTTGAAGGTGTTGTTCTCACTAAAGCACAATGTCACCAAATGGACCAAACTGGCACAATCGGTTCAATGATTCCTACAGATTCTAGGGACTTTGAATAAGTGAAAAAAAACAAGATAGGTTATCCTGAAATGCAGACCAAAACTGCCATGCTTTCTAGAAAAACCTGGAAGCTGGAGGTTCAGGTAAAGTAGGAGTTGTATTCAAAAGAAGACCTTTCGTTTCAGGGGACAAAAAACAAACAAAAACCCAAAACAATAGAAAACCAGCCATATAAAAAAACCCCAAACCCTGCCAGGAGCTGCCAGAAAAGCCATGCAGAACACAGTCCTTCCCTCACAGCAGGGTCACACCAAAGTGCCTTCAGCTAGAGCTGAACCTTGCTCTGCTAGGCCCTGGTTTTTGGGAAAAAGTGAAGGGGTTTGTGCTGCAAAACCTTGCCAGTGTCGATACTTCGCTTCTCAGTAACCCAGATGTTCAAGCCCCTCCTTTCAGCAAGTGTCGTGATGGAAAGTGGCATCAACAGGACATTTTTTTTTTAATATTTTATTTATTAAAAAAAACCCAACAGCCCATACACCCCTCTCCGTCATTTAGAAGTAAATTAAGATCTCTTTCATCACAGGAAGGCTAAGAAGCTGAGTTTTCAAAAATCCTTCCCTCCCCTCTGCATTTTCAGATGATTACATGACAAGCAGCAGACTAATGTAAAACAAAACCTCTTTTCATGCTAGGGGGTTATTTTAGTAGGGCTTATGACATATCCTGTTTCATCTGAAAAAAACCACCAAAAATATCATTAAGAAGCACACACTCACCAAAAAAAAAAGCCTATCCCCACAAATACATAAGAGGAATGACTGACATTTCTCTCCTAGCTTAACTGTCAGATAAAATATGAAAATCTAAGAGGTTTTTTTTTGGTTTTTTAGGATTAAAATATCTTTCAAAAAGGAAGAAATATTTTACATGACTAAATGCTTTTTTCTATCCCTTTAATTCTAGAGTTCTAACATGTCTAAAACCTAGAAACCATAAGAGGAAAACCAAAATTTTACAGTCCACCATGGCTGGAATTCAGAAGAGGTTTTTTCAGTGTTTCTGCCCTTCCTTCCCCAGGAATATACAGCTTTCCACAGTGGCATCCACAGATATACCACCCAAACCCAGCAGCTTCATTGTGATTTTCTTTTCCCATGCCAGTCTAAATTTTTTTAATTGGAAAGGAAATCTGAAGCTGTAAAAGACTTCAGCCTAAAGTGGCAAAGAAAGTTGAATTTGCAGGAGAGAGAGAATTTAAAATAAAAAATTCATTTGCATGAATAATTCTGAAGAAGCAATAACGAGTCTGGGGAAAAAAAATACCATTATCTTTCAGAGACTTGATTTTGATATATCAATTTTTGGTGATCTTTCCTTCATTGGAAAAAAAAACCAGAAAAACCCAAAAACTAACGAAAAGTTATTTATTGAAAGGTCTAACTCAGACAGAGAAAAAAACACTTTAACTGATTGTTTCCATATCTAATCGACTGCTTCCAAACTGTTACAGTGAAACCTATGGTACCTACTTCTCTTTTCCCTTCCCTCCCCAAAACTTCTTCCCTTCTCTGTTATTCTGAGAGGTGTCTTGGGGTGACTTTATGATGTGTATCCCCTACCGCCACTCTATGCCCAGAAGATGAATCCTGTGCCTTTCTGTGCCTTTAAGACTGAGTGTGAGAGAAAAAAAAAAAAACAACAGACAAACTTTTCCAAAGCACTTCTGTGCTCCAAGGACACTGCTGTCTCTCTTGGTGTTGCTATTGCAGGGAGAAGAGCGGAGGAAAAGCACCTTCTATTTTTTCCCAGCTTTTGGCTCCTTTTCTCAGAAGAGAGATGGAGAGCTAAACATTGTTTCCTGGGACTTTGTTTTTTTCCCTTCTTCTTCTCTTCTGGACTGTTCAGTGATACCAGAACACCCTGGGATCCACTGAGGGCCCAGGCCAACCCAGCTCCAAGGAGGAGGAGAGAGGCCACACCCAGAGAAGGACTCTGAAATCTTCCCAGGTTTCTCTCCACGGCAAGAGAATTTATTATTTAGCATTATTATCCTTTTCTGTGTGTTTGTTAAATAAATAGTTTTTATCTCCTTCACTTTCCTTCGAGGAAATTCTTTTCTTTTCCCCAAACCTGGTGGGGGGAAGGGGTGGTGGTACCCTGCCTTCCCTCGGAGGATATTCTCCTCTAAGTTTGGCCAAAACCAGCACAGAGGTCATAAATTGATACAGGGATGTGCAGCTTTCTTCTCCACCCTGCAGGCTGAAGACAGTGAGTCAGACTGAAGAGACATTTCTACAGGGAATGGCACTGGGGATACAAAGCCACCAACTTACCCACCTCATAATGGCTGCTTTCAATTATTTAGGATTAAATGAACACGTCATCATGTAATTAAACATGCCAGGAATGAACAGGGCAGAAGGTGGGTGCCTACAGCTGTCAGGCTGTAAAAAGAGGGGACGTGTGAATGTTTATTATTTGTTCCAGCAGCTGGTTACTATAGAATGGAGAAGCTAAGCTCCTTGGAAACGTGCTTGACTTCTTTTGCAAATACTGAGTAACTCTATTACAGAAACACAAACGGTACTGATACGGTCAATGCAGGAACATGAGTGTCCAGCACGGCAGATTTTCTACTGCATAATTCAGAGAGCATGTGTTTTCTGTTAAAAATCTAGGAACAGAAAATAGAATTCAAGGGAACCAGTCCTTGTGGTTTCCCCTCAAACACAGTTTTCACCTCCGAGGCTTGTGTGCACTTTACCACAAGCAACTGGCAACAAAAATAATCTGAGCTTTCCTTCACCACTTGACTTCCACCTCTTGGAGCATCTAAACCTCCTTTGACAAGGACAGGGCAATAAGGAACAAGTAAAATAGGAACCATCTCAGCTTTGCCCCTCCAAACCTAAGGCACCAGACTGACTGAATATCATATCCTCTTCACAAGCACCCAGCCTTTGGGAAAGAAACTGCAAAAATACATCATCCAGGACTGGAAGGTGGAGAAGATGCACAGGCACTTCCCCAATAAAACACCTTTTTTAAGAGAAGTTTATTTCTAGATGAAGCGCATGAACAACAGAATACATGACAAACAGGATAGTGGAATATTTTAAGTTGGGCAGAAGTTGTCTTCTCAATGATGAGATATGACCAAGAAAACTGTTTTCAAAAAGGTTTCTTTTCATTTTGTAAGATACGCAGCTCACTTGTACAACACTCACAGAAGTTGTTATGGACATAGGAAACCAAACTTTTTCCCCTCAATGACAATTCCCTGGTAATTATAATGCAAATCATTTATAAACCTAACAGAAAAAGAACTTTGGCTTTCTCTAGATTTGGTGAAAAAAACCACAAACCAAAAACCTCATGACTTCACTGTGGAGACTGTCAGCAATTTGAAAGTGGTTCAAAAAACACTTTAAACATAAGAATTTTAAAGCACACACAATAAAGTAACACTTGTAACAGCTTCTGAGACAGCCCAGACAGACTTCAACACACTAAAAAGGAGTGGGTTATTCTCTGTAGTAGAGGGAGAATGCAGTTTTTTATGTATATTAAAATTTTGCTCTTGAGGCACTGTCCTGAATACAAAGGCAGAGTGATAACCATACTTCATCAAGGAAGAGAAGCATTACAGAAGTGACACGTTTAAATGCTTTGGAATAAAAAAGCTGACTCTTTTTAAAGTGTCACCTACTATAATTTTAAATGTTTAAAAACGGAGTAAAATTCACTTAACGTTTTTTTCCAAGTCCTGTGTTGCACCCTCAGTATTTCAGAGCATCTCACACTACAGCACCTAAACCCTAACTACACCAGTTCAGAATTACAGACTTGGTGCTTGGAGGATTTCACAAGTGATTTTCCCCTTGGCATGTCCTTTCATTTTGCAAGTTGATAATTCTGTATCAGTGTGATGGGGTTTGATCCCATCTTACCTTTTGTCACACAAAGATTGTATTCTCTGTAGATCTTTTGGTGATCATCCTTAAGCTTTCTTGGAATAGGATATTGTCAGTCAGGCACAAATGAAGCAAGGCTTTACTGTATATCCCTCAACCCATCAACACGCTTTGAGACTGAAGAATTTGAAATATATGAAACAATAATAGGATGTACACAAGAATTCACTGAGCTGAGGGCCTGGCTTGCTGTAGTAACCCAGTCTGGATGTAATAAATGTAGGTTATACCTCAACACATCTAAAGGGGGGGAAGTTCACACCCTCTACCATAACAGAAAGAAAATGCTGTTCCACATACTATCTATCTTTACTTTAGAAGATTAGCAGGTGATTTTCTTGCCCAGTGCAGCCTGGATTAATTTGGGTGAAGAAACAGACTTTTTGACTAGGACAAGCACTCAATACACACAATAACCAATGGCTTCTCTCAACAAGCAGGCATTTAAAGGGCTGCACATTGTTTAAAGCAGCAGGTTCAAGAAGCAGTAAATACCTCAGTGAGTAGCTGTGTTGGAGGCAGGAAAACACCATTGTTCTATCCCTTTCAAAATATTTCCTGGTATTTCCCTGCCCACCTGCCACTTCCTCACTAAAAGTGGAAGTTCTTGTTCTGACCCTGTGGTCTGGACTCCTTTCAGCCACTGCTTCAATAACCATGGTTCACATTGGACCATCGGACACAGCTCTCCATCCATGAGCTTGTGTGGATGCCCTGGGAGCAAAATGCAGCTGCAACAGTTCAAAGATGTGTAAAACAGTACAAGATCTGGTGATGGCACATCTGTGACCAGGCAGAGATCTGTAAAACAGTACAAGATCTGGTGATGGCACATCTGTGACCAGGCAGAGATCTGTAAAACTGGAAGCTCTACCTAACTCCTCCCCACCACAGCACACATGGCCCCTCAGAAATCTCTTGCCTTGGGGCACCAAAAGAAAACACTGAGCAGTGAGCAATCCTCCTGAAGCTAAAGGAGTCACAGCTGGCATAAGAAGGATTTAAGTGAAAACTTAAGGAAGGAGGTATTACCAGTAGCTGCCTGGTTTTCCATTTACCAGCTAACCAGCTACAGGAGCCAGTAGAGTAATTTGTCTACATTTCCACCACAATGGGACTACCTTCAACTCACAAATTAACTAGCAAGGGCTGGTCTAACAAGCACTCGCTTTAGGTTCCAAGTACAGCAACAACTACATAAATCAGTCCCTACCCTGACTTCTCAGAAGAACACTAATATAATTACACGCTGACATTTCAGCTGAAAGAGGAAAAAAAAAAAAGGAAAGAAGTACCTCACAAACAACTTGTTTCATAGACAATATTTCTTTTTTTTCATTGGTCAATGACTTTCTACTGCAACAAACAAATTCAGATGCTCCTTCCTCCCTAAACTAGTAATTTATCTTTTAATCTTTGTGACTTCTCTTTTACTATTAAATACTGCAAGAATCCTCTCTCTACTGATGCAGCTCACTTATTGCCTTACTAACTTTTATTACAGCTGAGACTTCCATAATTCACTTTATTTTTACTCTCAGTTCCTTTAGGTAATAGTCATAATTTACCCTTTTTCTTGGGGCAGCAAACAGAATATCTTCTTAGCTTGCCTCATTATTTTTGACACCCATCTTTTTCAGTGACATATACTCTGCAAGTCCATGCTCCTGCTGTTTTTGTTTGCAGCACTATACATTTGAAGCCTCTTTGGGCTCTGGTACTTACACTGCAATCTCTGAAAAATTCATTAAGAAAAAATTAAAAGAAAAATTATACACATGGACAAAGAAGTATCTGCTGTTTGTCCAACTTGTTGCAAACATTCAAAAAGCCCCTAGCCTCCAAGTAATTAAGGAAGACAGCTTGAACAATTTAAATATTAAAAATGCATTTTATTATTTAAACATTTCATAAGAGGAACATGGAATCACTGCAGCAGACAAAATCAAGGTACAGTCAGAATTCCAAATGCATAGTATGCTGTCAAAAAAAAAAATATATAAGACTTTCCTGTATTTGGTACAATATAAATTTACAAACCCTGCAGCACAAAGAGGAAAATTGCCTCATGTTAACCTTAAGCATAAGGCTCTGTAACAAAGCTTTGGTCACAGCTTGTGAACTCCCTGCTTTGTAGCCATCATAAATTCACTGCCAGTGTCTGCTGAGGTACCATTCTGTTCAAACTCAGATCAGCTAGGAATTTTGAATTATTTTACAAAGTAAGCAAATGCCTCTTCCCCACCTCAGCTAAGCCTTGCAGTGTATTGCCTTGAGTGACTGTGCCACTAACACAGTAGCTCTGGATGAAAGGCAGGAGTTTGGTTTAGGGGTTTTTGCTTGAATTGGATTCTTTTTGAGATAAGAGACAAGAAGAAAGAATCGAGGGTAGGACAGAAACAGATGAGCATCCAGCCTCCTTGATTGCCCCAGAGATTCACATGCACACAAACACCAACGGCCAATTTATGATTAAAGAACATCATCTTTTAATGAGGGGACAAAGCTACAGCACCAGGAAAGATGCATTTGTTTCTTGAAACATGTACATGACTGAGGCTGTGCCTCATTCCTGGAGAGCTGCTATGGTGGCACTGCTCTCAAAATGCTGCTGCCTTTCTGAAGAGCAGCAAGAGCAAACAGAGGGCAGAGATAAAGAAGACTGCTCATGCACATCTTGGCTGGTCCCCACAGCGACTTCAGTCCTGCTTTGGCTTCCCAAACCCAAGTGGAACTGCCTCTGTTACCTGGCCTCTTCACAGATTCAGCTTCATCTCAGGTCTTTCCTACTCTTTGATAACAGCCACAGTTTCCAAATTACTTTATTTCAAATATACTTTCCTTTACACCCCATGGAAGAAGTGTCAGTTCTCCTTCCCTCCTCCTGAAAAAGGCTTTTAAAATTCTAGAGTTCTTTTGACCTTCCATTCTTTGGCAAATTAAGGCTGGTAACCTATTTGAAGCCGAAGACAAGAACATAGAACTTAACAGCCTCCCTCATTGCTTTCTGAGCACCACAATGTCTTTATCTGTAGCTATTACACGCCTATCTTGATTGGGTTTCACACAGATCCCATTAAAAGTTACAGCACTAAGCACTCATGCAAGATGTGCTTAATAAGATACCCGTAGTTAGATGAGCTTTATTTCCCTGACAGATCCCCTCCAGCCCCACACTGGTACTGTGAGCTGTTAGTCAGAGACCAGCACTTCCCAGCAGCTGCACAAGCTCCACAAACCTCATCATGTCACTCCACACAGCAGCAAGATCTAAGCAGTTCAAGGCTTCAGAGACTTTGACTAAATAACCAATTACTGAAGAACAGCCCAAAAACCACCACAACGGTTTAACCAAAATGTCTGTTGTGCCATCATATCAAAATGCAGGTCTAAATCACGCCAGGATAAGAGAGAATTTCCAAGATGCCACAGGACTGCACTGAGACATAAAACACTTTCCAAACCGTGGTTGCTGGAACCTGGGGCTTTTTACTTCTGGAAACCACCACCTTTCCCACCAGGTGCCCCACTCAGAAGAGAAGCAGCACATCATTGACCTTGTACAGGTTCAAGCCTCCTCTTGTCCTGTACATGGACAGATTACTTCACGTTCTTACTGGTTTCTCTGTGTCTCACTGCTGCATCCACCTCAGCAGCTTTCTCTCCAAGGCTTTTCCCAGGCAAAGTTTTACCCTGTCTTCAGAGTGTGAGCTAAGCACTCCATTACAAACTACACCACTGTTGTGGAAAAGGGTGGAATGCAAATAGGAGCTCCTAGGCACAGTCTGGGGAGTCCTGGACAGCTGGACACTTGAGGAATCAAGTGAAGAAGTACAGGTGAAGAAAACCTGTGAGCAGCCTAATCTTCCTCGAGCACTGGGACACAGCAGTACGAACCAGGTGCACTGCTCCAAGGGATTCCAGCACTAATATCTGAAAATAAAATCCTGTGCTCTGCACTACACTGCAGCACTAGAGTGAAGCAGTCTTTGCTTTGCAGTGTCCTATCTGCAAGCCAACACCTCAACAGCAAATGTAAACCTTTAATACAGAATATCAAACACCTCGAGAGGCTCCTGTGCCAAAGGAAGAGCATAGAAATCTGGGTCATGCAATACCATGAAACCTGTTCCACGGGAATGTTTCTGCTTGCTCTCCATGTCTCTGCAGACTCAGTGAGATTTTACAATAGTTCTCTTGGCTTCCTTTTTCCCCATGCAGCCATAATCCAATTTACTAGACTTTTCTTATTTCTGCATTACCTCTTACAAGATTTGAGAAAGGACATTTACCCCTGGATTCAATCCAAAAACACACTTAGGCATACTTGAAACGTGAAGGACACAAGTGGTTCAATTGTAGTCAGTGAAACAGAGCATACATCTAATTTTTATAACGCCAGCTGTCCAGCAAAGTCCCATCTTTTTCCTATTCATTGTATTAAATTTTAAAGCAAAATGAAAACTTCAGATCTTCTCAAAATTCTAAAATGTTATTATTCCTTTCCAAATAAATATGACACAAGACGAAGCTTTCTGACACATCATCTAACTCAGAGGAAAGCAGAAAATCTGGCTTATTTTCTCTCTCTAAATCAAGCTGTACCACTTGAGTTGTCATGAGATTCTTTCCTTGCCCCTCTTCCTCTCAGAGCCACAGCCCCCTCTCAAAGTTCCTCTTTGTGATGCTCTGTGGTGGGATGAGAAGGGATGCAGACAGTAATACATCATGTGTGACACAACTGAGCCAAAAAGCCTGATTTAGGTAAGACAACCAGCACACTAGGACCATGAAAAATCCAAGTTTTGAAGCACCGAAGCATCTTCTGTGTAAGTATTTAATGGATGTAAAACATTTGGAACAAAATGGTTCACTTAAGTGTTCCTGCAGAAAGAAAATTATAAAGGCGAGCTTCTGGGCAATTTTATTTTACATTGCAAAAAAGTCTCAGATAAGGATGTTTCAGTCTGAAAATACTGTAAACATACAAAATATATATTTAGAAAACCCCAGCACACCCCAGTAAACCTTAAAGAGACTTAGAGGTGAAAAAAAATTAATCCAAAGAAACACAAAGGCTGGAAACTTGGTGATATTGTCAAAAGGCTACAGCAAGTATATCCTGAATGTGTTTTATTTGCAGTATGTTTGGCTGTGCCCAGCTTGTTCTGTAAATGTGCTATAAGAATTTGGTTTTACCTAATTTATAGATCAGTTATGGTAATTAACCCTGTGACACATACATGTACTTTGTAGCTGGCTTGGCTCCCAAATTTACATCTGATATTTATGTGATAGACAGAATGGAGGCAAAGGGAAAAGATATGCAGCGTGAGATGGCCAAAACATAGTTTTTCTGGAAGAAAATTTTCAACTGTAAATATTCACTCCATTATTTTGCAGGTTCTTATCCCCTCTGCTTCCTAAGGCACTGAATATTTGCTCTCTTCCCTTCAACTGAGAGCTTTTTGAAAAGACTGCTGTTGGCTATAAATTTTCAGTGTTTTTTTTAAAAGCTTAGAACTTAATTTTTCTTTCAGTTGCATTTATTCATTATAGAATTCAGGATTTTCCATTCTTGCCCTCTTTCTTTCTCTTCCTTCCTTTCCTAATACCAGCCATCACGTAGCTTTAGGTCTGCATGTGCATGAAGTCATCCTCAGGTAGCAGATAATTGTGCAGAAAAACATTGTTCAGATGTGCTTTGTTAGGTTGAGCTACTGATTGCTGTAGCTCCAGAATGTGTATTGAGTAATGCTCCTGAAACACACATTTATTAACATATGGGACAAGAAATTTTCACACTCCTGCAGTGATCTGTTTCAATGTGAAACATGGCATTTGTTTATTTACAGAGCAAAATGATCACATTCCAAACATGAGTTTGTTCCTTCAGCTCCACTGGAGTCACTGCCTGACCAGCTATACATTTATACATTTCACTGTAAGAGTATGTTGTGTACTTCCTGGGGACACTGATAGATGCTTTCATGATATGTCAGAATGTGTGTAATCATCTAGACATAATGGAAATTATCCTGTGGTCTTTACTGTTGTAAATTACTTTCTTTACAACCAGAAAATAATCTTCCTGGTCATTTCCCACTCACTACGGGACTCTGAATTTTGTGGATCTCACTATTCCAGGTCTGTTTCCTCTCCTCTGGGCTTTAATTACAGTGTCTCAGGCATTTTATATGTGATAGCTACGTAGGACAAAGATGTCTCTACTCAGATTTGTCCATAAGTTCCAAGAGCTACTAAGTTGTGCCTGCTTTCTTGATGATCAGCCCTCTTTCAGAAGATCCATCTTTGATCTGACATAGCATTCTACAGATTCATATTTTTTAAGACTATAGGTAGAATATGAACAACACTGAAATTTATAAATGGCCCTCTGGTTTTGGATCTTAACTGACAAGTCTGATTACAAGTGGAATAAATCTATTTTATACTCACTCCGGTAATTACTGTAGGGAGATGTAATACAGCATAAGGAAGAAAAATCCATTTTTTGAGAGAAATATTAGGTAGTGCACTCAAAAAGATACTTTTTCTTAATGCACAGAGGATCTTTTCCATCAAAAATACAAAATGCAGCCATGCTGAATAATTTTCAGTTGTGATACTCACTAAGAAAACACCTGGGGAGGAAAAAGAGAATATCCTATTGACACAGGGCAAGAGCACAGCTGAAACCACAAATTTGGTTCTGCTGGACCACCTGTGGTTGTTTGTTTCATGGATCAGGATACTTGAAAAGTCAAAAGGTAATTTTTGTATTTATAACCCAAGAAGACCATTAGTAGTTACGCAGTGGCAAAACTTACATAAAAAAGAAAAATGTAGCAATTTCAGATGGTTGTGGTGTTTTGCTTGGTTTTGCATCTACTTCTGAATTTTCGGCACTATTTCCTGCTGACAAGCCCTGGGTGTCTGTTTCCCACCAGTTATTTTCATAGTGTACAGTTATTCACATGGACTCTGCAATTATTTTCCTTGGCGTGCATTTCTCCGATATTTTAAAGGAGGAACAATACTAGTCAATAACTGCCAATTAAATTTCAGAACTTTCAGTTTCTCAAATGAGCACTACGTACTGCCAATCTGACTTTATTAATGAATCTGAATTACAGAATTTATTTTCATTTGATTGCTACTCCTTATCTACAACTGCAATGTATAAAGACTCTTCCGAGCTAAAAGGGCAATGGAAACTAAAGCTAAGAAATACACTGGCTTTTTTCCCCAAGACAGAAGGAAATATATATACAACAACTTGACAGGCAGTAATTGCTCTAAAGAAACATGGGGAAAAAAAGAGTCAGTTAAAATGAGTAGTATTTACATGGACAAGATGTTTATTTTTACATTGAATTATTTGCCATATGCAGTTATGTGAAATGGATCCAATTTAAATTCCCTGAATGAAGTCAACCCACACATACTGTTCAAGATCATTGTGAATTTTCCACTGAAGAAACCATGAATATAGCAATACCATCTTAATTATGTTGCTGTAGGACATGAAAATATCAAAAAGGATAAATTTAATCCTTGCCATGCAGCTCGAATAACTGCACTCAGGAAAGAGGAAATGAGATTAGGGAAGAAAAGCAACTCCCACACACACGCACACACCCACAAGCACTTGTTGCCAGTCCTTTGTCTATCTCAAAATCACACTTGCCTGAAATGTGTGTGACCCAAAAAACCCTGAAATGATGCACAGGGTGAGATGCATTATGAGATTTAAGTACAGAGGGAAACACAGGGAAAAAATCTGAGACTGACTCTGAAAGAGAATCTCCCCTGGTTTGCTCAAGCCGTCAGTGTCTTAGGACACTCCAACAGCACAGCTGATCTCTCGATCTGAACCAGCCCTGAACTAGGCAGCAGGAGTTCTGGGGTCTTAAAAACACAAAAATCTAATAGATAATTATCCACCTGATGAGGAGACATGTATTTCTTAAGTACTTCCATTTTTCAACTGGTTTATGTACTTACTGATAGTATTGGTAGGATAAACCTGCTGCCTTTTAGTATATTTAAGTCAGAAAATTATATGAGCTGCAGAGGAGTACCAAGAGGGAGCTAAGAAAAATAAAAAGGGAACAAAGGCAGCAGAAAGCAAATAGTTCTGTGCTCTGTTAAAGTGGGTTTGCAGTTCCACACCTACAGTAGAAATCCAAAAGCAAACAGAGAAGTCCTAGAATGCACTTGTCTATTTACAGTTAGAGCAGTATGAGAAGGGATTTGAGACACCTTGCACAAATGTGCTTCAGTGAACATTTTGCAGTCAATTCCAGACATAACTGCAGCTGCTTCAGACATCTACTCCAAAACATCAAAATGACTGAAGAGAGGTAATTACAGGTATAAAAGACCTGAATAACAGCAAAGAGATGTTTGGCATTGTTTGATCTCTCTCCTTGCCTTTGGTGGCATTACAAAAGCAAAACATGTGAGATTATTAATGACAGGCAGTCAGAGCCCCTCAAAGGCCTCCATATCAGTAAATACAGAACCACTCCAAGGAGGGACTTCTCCAGGGGCTGGCAGAAGAGATCCTATCCCACTGTTCTCTGAGCATGCAGTTTATTTATTGGGGTTTTACACTGGGATTTTCTCAATCAAATTGCCTTACACAGCCTATCCTGAGAGCCACTCAGAAGTCTGATGGTGCGAGGGGGGGCTGCCTTGTACTGTCTCCAGACTGAATGTCTCATTTGCAAAATGTTCACACTAAACTTAGTAAATCATCACAACTTTCCAAGTGAGTGAGCTTGCTCTGAACCCAAAGATGGGACATAAATGGAGCAGAAGTTAATCTCTCTATCTTCAGAAAACTCACCTCTACTGAACTGTTGTGAGCCTTAAAATAATGCCATCTGTTCTTCCTAGGAACTTTAATAGTAACTCACAGTAATGCAGTTAAAACCAAACAAGTTCCTACTGAAGCAAATGGGGGAGGTTGTGTCAAATACAAAATTAGGAAGAGAAAAGAAAACATGCTCAGTGCATTGCTACTTTTCACCCCTAATAGACTGGGTGTTGTAAAAACAGTATTTCTTAATAGGTTTGTTATTTACAGGTGAAGCTTTTAAGAACTCACTAGAAAAGAATTACACTTACGACCCAACAACTTGAATGTGCTCAATGTGTGCTCAAATATAAACCAAAGTTAAACATTCATGAAAAAAGGCTCACATTTATTCCTTGTCTACAGCAGAGCACATGTAAAAGACCTATTTATGAGATGGGACTCCCCTGTGCAGGGGTACCAGGGCTGTTCTTCACAGCAGGTCCCTCAGGATAATCTGTGAATTTCTACTTCTGAGACATAAGCAACCCTATCACATTTGGCCAGTGTCATAATTATGGTAATTCCTTTTTTTCCTTGTATACGATCTTTATCTATTTTTAATAAAAAATATAGCTTGTCCCAGTGTAGTGAAGGAAAAACTCCCTCAAATCCCTCCAGCAGCACAACTGAACTGGGAGGGTCCAGCACAGCAGCTCATAAAAAAGAAAGGTGCTGATGTCTCCAGCTGGCACAGATGTTTACCTTAAAAATGGCAATGATGAACTGAAAAAATTGATAGGAGGGTTTGTGTGAGTAATAACCGAGATTCTGTTCCTGGCTCTGCCCCTTCTTTTTCACAAGGGTCAAGGCAATCCATCTATTTTCCCCTGTATAAAATTTGGATTAGCAACATTTATTAATTTACCTTAGAGTTACAGAAAAGATTAGTTAATATCTGTGTGGTAATGTGAATATGTCAAATGGGCAATAAAGATTAAGTATGCTTCCCACCTCCATCAAGAGGCAGCTCACACCCACCTGTAATGTGTGAATTATGTATTTAACATTTTAAAGCTTCTTTCATAAATCACTCCCATTTGTCCAGAGGAACACATATGGATTCTTGAAAAGCCTTTACTGGCAGACATACAAAACCCCCAAATACAGGCACTGATGCAAACTTGATACATTCAAGCAGGAATTTTAGATTTCCATGGAATTTGCTGGTGTGTCGTACTATTAAGAGAACTGAAAGAAATTAACATTTCAATTTTTGGGGTAAACCCACTAAGTTTATCAAACTGAGGATAGTTTTTTTTTCCTTCTGTATGTCTCATTATTTCACTTGGTAAGTGCCTGGGTTTTTTTTTACACACACACACACAAATGGAGGACTTCAACTCTAATACTGTCTTGAACAAAATGTTGCTGAACTTGTCTAAAGTCAACCTTTGTCTATGTGCCATCCTTGTAAGATTTATTTTATGGCTAACCAGCTAATAAATAAATAAATTCAATGCAGTAGTCTTCCATGAAATGGAAGCTTCCTACATATTTTTCCCAAACTACTTCTGCATTAATGAAAACATTATTACTAGCCACAGTCTAAGTGCAATTAATGTAAATGCCATGATGGTTCTACTAATTTTTTTTTTCCACAACTTAATTGGGATGGTGAGAGTTTTAGTAGCTCTGCACTTCTTTCCCCTAAATGAAGAAAATCTCTTGTAATTCTTACTTTCATTACAACAGCAGCATGAGATGGATTAGGTCCCTAATGAGCCTTCCGAATGAAGAGCCCTGTGAACTTGCAAAGGCATTGTAGTGAGAAATGTACATTAGTCAGGCTTTGGCCTTTACAAATTAGCAAAAATCCAACGTGAAAATTTCCCCCTTTTATTTTCACACGACATTTTGGAATGCAGGATGTTGGGAATAGAACAGTCCCATGAGCAACTGCATCAAAGCTTGGTATCTGCTGCCCACTAAAAAGTGTCCCTTCTTCCTTTCGTGTTTTTAGACCACTGGATCAAAGATTTTAAACCTCAATAAGCTAAAACTATGCATTAAGTATCTTCATTGCCTTTCCTTTATTTATTCTTAAGAATGGTTTTTCTCATATAGCCACAAAAGCAAAGGCTAAGAGCAGGGCCAGGAATGTGTTGGGTTCTGTAGCAGGGGGAACTTTTGCCCTTGTTAGTGGTTAATGTTGGGGCAGAACCTTTAATTTGCATCGGAAATTTGCATAAATATGTGTGATTCAGTATCAAAACACGAAATTCTGCTTTCTTGATCTGAAAATCAAGCCACTGGAAATTTCAGTCACGTCTAGTGACCTTGAAGCAGGACTGTGTCTGACAGAGTGACCCAGGAAATCTGAACCACCCTGTGGTTTTTGCCCACACACTTTGCTGGGTGAATTTCACTGAATCACAACACATGCAATGGTCTCCATCTCCTAGCTAACACCCAAACTCTGACCTAAAAATTCCTGTAAATTTTAATAATGCTTCAGCTTTTCTCTAATGCTGAGGGAAACAATGTGCAGTACCTCTGACTACACCTGTTCATATTATGAATATTCATACTGCATTGTTTACATTAATACTAAAGTAGATGTGTGAAAAATAGGAATGAACAGAGGTAAAGATACAGGAAATGTACCTTAAAATACAAGAACATTTCTTCTGACAGGAGAAACCCCTTTATACCTCCCCAACCATTCCTGGGGTATGCGTGTTCAACACCCATTAGCAGCAGAGCTGCTTCAAAGAAAGTTTTTATCCTGAAGTGGTTGCTGCAGCTAGAAAGAACAAACTTCACCTTGGCAGAGAAGACAAGATGACAAGGGTTTCCCTGGGGCACAGCTGATGCTGGTTTTTGTGAAGCATGGGCTTTTCCTCAAGGAAATTACCAGGGATCAGTGTGACAGCCGCCAGACCCTCTGCTCCAGCCCTTCTTTTGCATTTCTATCCCCTCTGTGCTGGTCCCTACAGACAAGGGCAGGGCCCATCTCCAGAAGTTCAATCCTGACTATTGAAAATGTGCAACACAAGGATGAAACACACAGGAATTCATTGCAGAAAGACACAGGTAGGCCCCATGAGGCTTTTAAATCCACACAAGGTCAAAGTCTTTTTGCACGGCCTTGGTAAAGCTGCTCTGAGAGGATCCCACCATGATGAGAACCAGAGGTGGACTGGTGGAGTGCCTGCCTCTGCTCCCTGAAGTAATCCCACAATTCTAAATGTGCTTCCAACCTGAAAAACTTTTTCCTAGCAGAAAAATTAGAAGAAAGAACATTTTAATGTAAAGAAAACGTGAAAGAGTGACTAACAAGTCTCCCCAGGTTTCCAGTGTCCTAAATGGCAGGTTATTTCCCTAGGCCTGTTCTCAGTCCAGCATGTACTGAAAACATTTGCAGCCTTTGTGTTAGAAACATTTCTTGACTGTCTGCTTCAGGCAGAAAAAACTATCCTATATCCCCACTAGGGCATGGCTGTGCAGTTGATAGCTGCCCTTCTGGTGATGATTGCAGATATGTGACCCTGCTTCCCTCTCAGGTTGTCCACCTGCTCATCTCTCTCCTTTCTTTTCCTCCAGCTGGCCCAGATGAGCTGCAGGGAAGTTCCATCCCCTCCCTCTTCCCTCCTGACTCCTCTAAAGTGCAGAGTCAGGACAGCAGACAGCCTTCAATACTGCTGCCAAGTCACACTGCACAGACCTTCAGAAAATCATACATAATACTTCTTCAAGATTTGAAAGTTCATGTTTTTAGGCAAAGTAGGGTTGGAAAAAGTTCTCACAATGACCATGTTTTAAGGTGGCTTTGAAAATGAAAGATTAAATGATGTAACAGCTGACAGCTGTTTCAAAATTGTTTTCCAAGCAGCAAGCCCGTATCGGGAGAACCAGTTTTTAATCAGGCAAAAATAATTTTCTGTTGGGGAAAGGTTTCAGAAATGTAATCACCACACTATCCATTTACCCTGATAAAGGCTTCCCAAGCAATAAAATATGACCTGGCAAGACAACCTCATTTTCCCCTGAGCTTGAGATTATGTCATAACATGGGCCTGTTGGAGAGGGTCTAGAGGGCCACAAAGATGATCAGAGGACTGGAACCCCTCTGCAATAAACTGAGAAAGCTCAGTTTGTTCAACCTGGAGAAGAGAAGGCTCGGGGGAGACCTTAGAGCATGTTCCACTACCTGAAAGGAGTTACAAGAGAGCTGGAGAGAGACTTTTTACAAGGGCGTGGAGTGACAGAACAAGGGGTAATGGCTTCAGGCTGAAAAAGGCATGTTTAGGTTATATATAACAAAGCAGTTTTTCACTGTAAGGGTGGTGAGGCACTGGAACAGGCTGACCAGAGGAACTGTGGATGCCCCATCCCTGCAAGTGTTCAAGGCCAGGTTGGATGGGGCTTTGAGTAACCAAGTCTAGTGCAAGGTATCCCTACCAATGGTAGAGGAATTGGAACTAGGTGATCTTTAAGGTCCCTTCCAACCCAAACCATCCCATGTGGAATTTAATGTGTAAAAATAGGTGCTTTAGGGAGCTTTTTGAATAAAAAGTTGGTGTCTTCTTGCACTCTGAAAAGGAGATGGTGCATTTTAGAACAAAGGCATGCAGTCTGTATCAGGGGATGAAGAACCCTGTGAGGGGGAAAGCAGAGTGTTTTGTGCAGGCAGGCAGTATTAAAAATTTCCTTATCTCAATAAAAAGATGTTATCTCAAATACATTGTAATCAAGTCGGTGGGCACGAGTAATTTAAACATAGTTACAATAATTAAAAGTTAAAGAGCTGCATTCATATGATCTCAGCCATCTAAAAAAGTTTCCTAAACAAAGTACCTGTCTTAAGTTTTGGTGAGATATATGCCAGTTCTCAACCACATTTCTTCAGCATTATAACTTACCAGAGCAAATAGTGCTAGCCAGACACCTAACAAGAAAGATGCAAACACAAGATCTTCAAAGAGATCAGAAGAGGAAGCAATTCATATTCTTCACATCTACTAGGCCATTGATTGTAAAATTCTGATGCAAATGTTTATTTTGATATTGACACGTATTTGTGTGTGCACAGAGAGCAGCCTGGAGCTGCTCTGTTCATACATGGAGAGAGACACAGGCTCAGAGTCCTCAAGAGAAGGAAAGCACCCGACATCAGCTGCTCCAGGCTGCCTGAGCCCTCCTTAGGGTACCTCTTCCTCTTCATTCAGCAAACAATGCCAGGTAACTTCACATGGCACGGGGAAAACCAAGCACCAAATCCCTCCTCCCAAGTCTCCCTTCCAGGCAAACACTTGTTGTCAGAGCCCAACCCTCTTCCTCATAAAAGAGAAGTCAGAGATTGTCAGGAGCCCCTGCTCTAATCAGTCACTACAGAACGTTTTGACTGAGATACTTCATGATGTAAAATGAAACAGATCTGCAGTACTTCTAATGCATCACAGTTTGATTAGTAGTATCATCTCTCTGGGCAAGCTTTTGCCAGTTTTGTGTTTTGTAATTCAGTTTGTAGCTGCCTAAACACAGGTGCTTCATCAGTTCATGCAGTAGCCATGAATGAAGTGTACATTTACGGGGGGGAGGAAACATCATTGCAAACTGTGTTAGAAGGGTGTATCAGCACTTGAGATGCATTCAGAAGTGGCTGTAAAGGCTGCCCCTTTTTCTGCATTTATTTTTCCTCAGTGGCTTGCATGATAACTTTCAAGTTAATATTTTTCTCAATGGCTGCCCACACAGTGATTTGGAATCTGGAAAAGGCTAGACCCCTCTTGCTTCACATAGGCCACTGCTGGCAATTTTCTCATGTATATATACTCTGAAATGCATGGAAGCTGAGAAAAACCCAGGTATGTTTCTGCATCTACACTGTCTGCACAGTGCTGACAACAGTAAAACCAAATACCTTCCTTGGCAGCAAACCTCAACAGATATAACCTGGAAGATATCCAGGAAAGGGATATTAGTAGCACCAAAGTACAGCTCTGATGGAATCGTTCTTCTGATCCTAGAAATGCTTTTTAACCTGCTCTTCATTGCCTTTCTCATCTGTTCTGTTAACATGGGAGCAATTATAAAAATAATCTGCTTGTTTTGTCAAAGGTGAGAGCATTCTTTCTAAGTATCAAGGTAAATGAAAATCTGTATCCTAAATCTGTTGCCAGAGTTTAGGGCTGTGCTGAATTTATTTTTTTCTTTTGGAAGTAAAAGTTATATGACGAAGTATTGAATAAATGGAAAAAATATCTGCAGTCTGAAGGAAAAAAATAATTCCCTTCACCTGAAATACTGCTGACTGGTATTTATGGCCAGTTCCTGGAGGCAGTGGCCTGTGCATCAACTGTGGCCCTCTACTCCAGTCATGCAGTTCACAGGAAGATTATTTTCCATCATATTATTGCCAGTGAATGCTAACATATCTCTTAATGTGCCCTGGGAAATGTGTTTGAGAAACGTTCAAAAAGGAATAGGTTTCCTTTCAGCCCAGATGGTGCAACCCAGAGCTCACTGCACAACCAGTGCCAGACAGTGACAGAAATGGTCTCCCATCAGAAATGTGAATTAGAATTAAATGGATATAAATATATGGAAATGTGTAGCATGAAAAGTCTTGTGATGTTTTGGTGACAAGGTCCAAAATATATAAAATGTAAGGGGAAAAAAATACAGGAATCTTTTTGTAGGCATATAAGAGAATTCCTTCTGAAGGTACCCTGGACCCCTGGGCCAGCCAGTTTGGAGCTTTCCTTTGTAGCTCCTCAAAGCCTGTCCCTGCTGCCCACCATTCCATAATTCCTTTGTATTTCATGTGCACCACCCCTAAATACATCCCCTAAAACCACTCTTACTTTGGTTTTTTGTTTGCTCTAAGGGACCTTTGCGAGTCATATGACAGGAGGGAAGATTTAACCAAACTCCTAAAGGATAATGTCATCTTTAGATCATGCTCATTATAATTCATAAGCACTTCTCCACTTGACAGCTCTTCAGTTGCAGTTTCAATCTTATGCTAGTTTTTTTCTTGAGAGCCCTTTTCAATTTTCCACATTGCTAATGGAGCCTGAGGCGAAGCTAAAAATCATTTGGGCTTCTTGAAAGGATCAATAATTTTTGTGTGCCATGCATTTTAGAATACATTGCATCGCTGACACAAGCACTGTCATTGCACTGATAAATATAACACATCAAAGAATGTCAGAAATTTCCACAAAACATTTTAAAAAATATTCAATAACTACCTGCAATCCCATGTGCTGCAAGCAGCGTTAAGTATATCAGAGACAAAAAAAGGCTTAAAATAAAGTAATCAGAAGACTGACTGACTAAGTTCTTTGCCCTTCATTGTAATTTTCTCTGTGTCTTGGCTTACATGAGAGACTGTGCAGAGACAGAAGATCTAACAGATTCACTACTTTTACGTTTATACCACAACAAAAGCTGAATGACCTTTTTTCCGTCACCCATCCAAGCAGTCAAGGATATCTGATCGAGTGCTCAGACATGCTATACTCAGTTAGCTCAATAAATTATTCGTTCAGCACCATGCAGAGCAAATTATATTTTAGGTGGACAGCATTTCTGCTTGCAGTTCATCCACTTACAAGACAAGCAAAGGACTGCAGTGAAAGAAGGAGGAGGAAAGCACAGAGCTGTGTTTTTCTCAATTTAAAACCTCTAAGGAAACTGCTCATGGAGCATGCTGGGGCTGACAAACTGAGTGCTGCTCTGCTCATGTCTATCTAACCCTTGCCAAGAGCATGTGACTTAAGATAGGTTGAAGCCTCAAGCAGACTAAATGGAAATGCTTATTTCTCAGGGAAAGTAAGGTTGAATATAGCAAAGGTGGTTTTACATAAAGAATTCTCTCATAAAGACACCGCAGGTTCAGAGTCTAAGGAAGGAAAGAAACATAGCAAACATTCTTTGCTGCTCAAAGGCCTTTCATAAAAATATTCATTTTGACCAATTATTGTTTAGGCATGCCTAAGAAACAACAAATAATTTTAAAAAAACATGTGCTACATCTCACCCCAAATTAAATTATCACTACTTTCCACTGATTCAAAAGCTTCCTCTTTCCCCCCTTGTGGGAAAGAGAAAGAAGGAAGAAATGGGGAGAAACTGTAAACTGTATTCAGAGAATAAAGTGTCACGAGGTGTATTGGGTCCAGTTCATTTGGATGCATAAATGAAGCCATCTCATTGTGAATATAGGCACAAAATACAATTTTTTTCTTGCCATCAGGTAGGAAAGTGTACTACCCTTTCCCCCAGCTTTTCCAACCCGCTGTACAAGCAGTGAGACACCAATCCCTGCCCTGAGGGAGGTGTTCTGTATGACAGAACAAGCTGTGCTTCAGCTTTGGGATCCAGAATTTTGGGAGGATTCCCCGCCTGGGAACATGTCTGGTTTTTGGTGTTGGCAGGAGACTGAGAGGCTCTGTGAGACAGAACAGGAAGCTTCCCAGTGGGAGAGGGCTGGGCACTGAAGCTGGAAAACACGGAGGGTGCTGCCCACACCACTTAGTTAGAAAAAGGGCACAACTGGAGCTGTCCATGCACTGGGCTGGGAGCAGAGGTGCAAGGCCTGAGCAGGAACTCACTCACTCTCCTTCCATGCCAAACAAGGCACAGAGGTGATGCAAATAGAGGGTTTGTGTGCTACCTTGAGGCCCACTTAGCCTACAATTAATGATGATTCCACTCTCCCTCCCAAGGCAGGTGTTGTAACTCTTCATTAATCTGACTGACAGGTCTCCTTCTCCCTTTTGATTTAAATAAAATTTGTGAGGTAAAATATGAAATTAACCTATGGCTCACACTTGAGGTCTTTTTTTTCCAAGCTGTAAAGGGAAATTGCCTCAGTTCACCATGCAGCAGTCCCAGTAAACATCCTCTATCCAGTGGCTTGTTTTTCTCTGGCTGCATATTTCTTTTGCCTACGCTGTTCCTTTGCTGTAAGCCTGAAGTGTTGCTTCAAAGTTTTAGGAGATGTGCCTTTAGTAACTCCCACATTTATTCCTCACTTACTGTGCTACCACCCTTTCATCAGACCAGCTCTCTTTCATCATTGTTTCTGAGCTAATTATTCCACATTAGCTGAAGTGAACTGCGTTTACCATTCATTAGGTATTTCTGAGCCAGAGGTGATAATAAGATCCAATACTTCCTGGATTTCACTGAGGCTTGTTACGTGCTACGTTCCCATGGTTTAGTAGTATGTTTAAATTTGGCTTTGAATACCATCATTGGGAGCAATTTGTATGAATAGCACCAATTGCAAGACATGAAAGATAATGTAGAGCAGCAATAGGAATCTTTATAGCATCACCTGATCAAGCCAGCCTGCTAAAATGATGCTGACAAGTCTCCAGCCACTTTGGTGATGCCAGATTGAATCCACTATCTGATAAAAGGGGGTTGAGTCCACTGCAGGCTAAACGGCAGAGATTCCTAGCGGGATGCATTACAGAGACAATAAAAGAACTGCTAAAGAAAAGAGCAAGAAAAATGTCTGACACGTGTCCCCGAGTTTTTGAATCATAGATTTCCATTTGCATTGAAATTTCATTTTTGTGTTAAAAAAATGGAAACATGTTTTGGAGAGAAAAACAATTATCAAGTCTTTCCTTCCTGCTTCTTTATTTCTCTCCCTCCAAATGGAGAGACTTATTTTCTTTCTAAACTACTCCAGCTCTGAAAAAAATTACAAAGATAAAAAACAAAACAGGAGAAGGGAGGAAAAGCTGGGAAATAAAGGGGGTAGAAGAGGAAGTTTAACTGTTTGTCTCTTTGAACTACTAGTAAAACTAAATGAGAAGCTTCCTTTTTATTAGGAAATCAAACTAATTTCTGAGTAGCAAAACTTTTCATTCCAACTGTCGAGCCTTTGCATATAGAAACACTTTGAAACATTCTTAGCCCATTTCTTCAGTGGGACTCTGTGCACTGCATAAATCATTATTTCTCTGCAGTTATTTCTCTGCAGTTTTTTCTCTGCATACTTTCCCTCTGTTAATGGCTTTTAGAGTCCATGTCCCTATGAAAGGGTAAGAGGGGATTTAAAACTCTTCCTTCTTCGTGTCTCAGATTACCTCTGAGAATTCTCAACACAGTTACAAAAATCCACACTTCATTTTTAAACAAAATTTAAAAACATTCACTGAAAACTGCATCCTTCTCAGTTTTCTACCAAGATAAACAGTGCTTTGAGACCCATTGCTCTCTGGGTAGCTCCAGCTACAGTTATAGACTCAAACTAGAACCCATGGAGAAACTCCTCCCATTCATTCCTAAAGATCTGTGCACTTTAACATTTGCTAACCCCCATCCCTCAAGTCTCAAAGAGATACAGTTTGAGTTTTACACTGAAAACAGAGGTTAAATATTGTACAGGGGAAAAGTATTCCATGTTCAATATTGATAGTTTTCTCTAATTCAGAAAGCTAAGAGTTAAGTCACTATGGGGAGACTGTTTGACTTATCAGAGGAAAAGTTTTGGAAATCCTGCCACAATGTTGTTTTCTCTCTTCCTAGAAGTTTAAAAATAAAACAGAAAAGCTGCCATCCCTGACATATATCACACTTGTATGTCATCCCTGACATGGTCAATCTGCCGAGACACACGATATGGGACTGAAAATAAAACCAAGGCCATATTAGAAATGCTAAAAAAGACACGTTTCAAAGAAGACTGTGATACAAAAAGACTTAAGGCAGCACCAATTGAGAAGTAATTCCCAGTCCATCCTGCATCACTATTTTTCTGGATGACACATACATACACAAACCATTGGAGAGAGATGCTAAAACCAAAATCAAAACAGCACATGTGGGTTTGTCTTATTGGCAGAGAGGAGTCTGCTGTAGCTCCCTGTGGAGAATGCAAGTTGGTAAGATTAGGGATGAAAAATAAGACCCTGTACAAAGCCAGAAAAGCAAGCATGAGAGACACCCAAGGTGAGTTGTGGATCGTTGCACTTAATCCCCACGTTTGCCAACAAGAAGGAGCAGAGCAAGCCCCGGGATATTCACAACCAACCCGGCTGTGGGTCCAGCACTCGGATGGGCCCTGGATCAGGGCACCCCCAGGGCTGTTCCAGGGCACCTGCTCCTTCCATGATGCAGAGTGGGTGGATGTGTTGGTGTGGGCACACGTGTGCTTATGAATATTCATGGAAATCTGCTCATTTCTGTTGCCCTGACTTCTGCAGTCTTTCTATGTTTTCATTTTTTGATAAGAGTTTCTCACACACTTTCTGTAAACACAGTCATGTTTTGTTAACTCTATTGTTTTCATTCTTTTTTCAGAAGTGGAGAGAGTCTGATGGATTGTTCTATTAACCAACGTGGATGGAAGAGGTGGTAACCTCATCCTCCAATCCATGGTTATTCCTAGAAACACAATATATGCAAGAAATAAACAGCCGAGCCCCTTCTGCTCTTTTCCTGGCTCGGCGTGACCTGACAGAGAACTCGAGTCTGGAGTGCTTCTTTTCGTGTCCTAGAGTGACAGATTTCATACCCTATTTTCACTATTCTGCTTTAGTAACTACTTTACATCATGCAAGAGTAAAGGTACGTGGATTTTTGAACATGATAGTTCAAACTTTCTACCTGTTTATTTTCCTTAAGAGTTAACTTGAATTATATTCTAGGCAATTTCCTATTTGTAACCATGCTTCATTATCAGAAATATTACTCTTGTATTTTTCCTTATAAATATGATAAAATACATCAACTATTTTATCTTGAAACAATTTCACCTTAAAACCAAGAAAACTTGCATGTTTTATAAAACAAGATAGCAACATCAGAGAATCAAAAAGCATGTCCTCCTATCTTGTGAAAATTTGAAACTTCAGTGGTTAGTTGTGGTCATTCCATTCTCCTCCCACTTCACTCTAAAACAGAACATAAATTGAAATAATAAAAACTGTTTGCAGAATAAGACAGGATTTGGTTCAGATCATACAAAGATAAACTGAACAATAAAAATACCAATTAAATAAATGGAGTATCTTTAATACGTCACAACAACCCCTGATAAGTATTCTGTGGCTTACCTGACTCAGCATTTTTGAGGAAAGAACAATAAAATTAAAGCAGGCCCAATCCACTCTCCCTCCTTCTGTAAGATATGCAGGAAGATCCAGCAGAATGTGGGGCACAAAGTCAGTAGTTTGTTCAAGTCCACACAAGAAATATTTCTTCTTAATGATGTTGTCCAGCTGGCTAACTAGCTGCAGTAATTTACAACCCTTATTTCTGCATTAAAAAACCATATAGTTTCTAGAGACGACAAGTCTGTAGACTTGATATATGTCTAGATATTTATGCTTTAATCTGCAAAACCTTTTAAACCATTCTAATCCCATGAATTCAAAATTTAGGATCTGATTTATTTTTCAGATGAGATGCTAAATGCATCCTACAGAAATGCTCAGGCTCTGCTTCATATAGAGGCAGCAGATAAGATGTGAAGAAACTCTCCCATCTCCAGAGAAGCACATTATATTATTCTATGTAGCCCTGCACAGGCTTTTGATAATTTTTGAGCATGTGCATTTGAAAACTGCTATATAACGTATATGTATTTGTTTATTTATTTACTTTTAGGTACATATTTGTATAAATTCATAGATTATTACCTTGGAATGTTTATATAACTAAGCACACATACTTGAGTGCAAATACAACAGCATTAAAAGGAGACGGGAATGAACTTTAAATGCCAGGTTCCACAAAAGTTTGGACCTCATGGCTTGGAAGAAAGGACTTTCCAGTGCCAAATAAGCAATAAAGAGAGGAGGTGCTAGGCTGGAGCAGATAAAGCAGGCTCTGATGTCTCTGAGCCTGAACATTCACAAACCCCATCTGCAGTTTCAGATAAAATTAAGCATTTTCTTGCTTCCAGCAAGGGTTGTGTCTCTTTGCTCGGAAGGTGATTTTCCTGAAATCAGGAGTATTGCTAGTGTTTTTCAATATTATTACTATTATAATACTAAAAGACCCTCAGTTTTCCTTTTCTTTCTACTTTATGTACACTTTCACCATAAAACAACACTTCCCACATTATTTACCACCTGTAAGAGAAGAGAGGCAGGATTGCATCTATCAGCATGACACAGAGGAGTAGACAAATGTAGTTAATCTCGAGGAAGAAGTAACAAGATCTGGACACAGGCTGGACTGCAGAAAGCCAGGAGTCTGCAGCGGTAAGGCTGAAGGACAGGGAGGACAGTGATCCTGAACTTAAAAGTGGCGAGAATTAGAGCGATCATGGGAGAAAAAGCAGCTCACCCTTTGGTTTTCTTGACTTTGAGACACAGATTAGTCATTGAATCAGAGGGCTGAGCAGAATAAGCAAGAGGAAAAGGAAAGGAGGAAAAAGAAAGAGAGGTCAAGCACTTGCAGCGTGACTGAAGACAAGTTGAAAGCTAGAGAGAACTGACTAAATGGCAGAGACAGAAATCAGAGCACGCAGCCTGCATAAAGGTCCTTCTGGATGTACTCTTTCTTCTTATCAGAAACAGCAGCAGGCTCTTGAGCAGAGAGCTCAGAAGGTGTAAGGGTAACTAATGATGTCCCTTTCTAGACAACTTCTTTGGTATTCTTAAAACCAGACATCATCAGTACAAAGAGTCCACCCCTGACACCACAGAAAAACTTCAGTGCAGGAATTGTACAGCGAAAGAGGGAAAAGTTTAATCACAGAGATTCCTTCAGCTCATTGCAATGTCTTTTTCTTGGTAATGCAGAGCGTCACAACCTCACTAGCCATCATTAAATGAGAAATGATAGCAAGTCACAAATTAGAGTAATTCTTGGAAAGGATTGCATACAAGTCAAATTCCTAATGACTCATCTTCAAAAAAATTGTAAATGTCTAATTAACCAGGATATTGAAGCTACTCAATCTTAGAAAATTATTCTCTTCTCAAAAGAAGGAATACAACAAAGGCAATAATGAAATATAAAAATTGTAATTGATGGATTTAATCAGGGAACTCTTTCAAAAATCTACCACCTCATTTTTTGTTTTATTTTCGTAATTGTAACAGAACGGATTCCTACGAAAGGAGCAACATCTAAGATCCTGCTCTGTATGAATAGACGGTGTGCACACCTACAGCTTTTCTGTTAAAATGTCATATACAGGTAAATGCACACACAGAAGTCAGTGGAAGGATCTGGAGGTATTATTCAAGATCAAATTTCCCGTGTTCCATTTACAATAGGAAATTGTGAACGAAACAGTCGCCAGAATTCAGGAACAGCATCTTTTGAGGATTTGATCTCTCTTTGTCAGGGCTGAGCACTCATTATTTGATTTCAAGATGGAGGAACTAACATTTAGATGATACAATGAAATAAATAAAAGTAAGTTGAATTCTTTTAAAGAAGGGGAAGAGAGAGAACTTACATTCATCAGCCTTACATGCCTTTCAGTATTCAGAGTCTATTAGGAATTATAAATACTTTTCTTCCATTCAAACCATTCTGTCTTCTCATCCTGTTTACTGGAATGTTTAACTTCAGTGAGCACACAGAGTACTCAGTTCAGTTTACCATTGCTTAACTGTGTTATTGCTTTTCTAAATGTTATGCTAAGAATTAAATCCTCTGGACTGAACTGAAACATGTTTATATTGTAAAACACAACCTCAACAGTCCTAATGAGATTCTGTAGCCATTTACTTTTCAAACTACAAAGGCAGCTATTTAAATGTTAAATAAACAAAGCATCAGACACAGAAAATGTGACCTGAAAAATAAAGATAATTTCCCCAAAGATTCATAGAAATAGCTCTTGAAGTGCTTTTTCACTTGTTCTTCCATCAAAACTGACCATAACCTTAGAAAACTACTCAGCCATTTCTAGAAGACATCCGAGACAAATCCTTTACTGACCTAAAAAATACCAGTGCTTGTCTGTTTTCAGAAAGGTCTTTTCTACTACCTTGCTGATTTTACACACTTGATTCTACCAGAATTTCAACATTTGAGGGACTCAGCTTGGAGCTTATCTGAAATGATACCACAACGCCCAAATAGCTGGATGTTGCCACATCTGGGGTCTTTGACAGGCTGGTGTAATTGAAATTACTTTACCCAGAAAAAAGCAATAGAGAACAAAGCTGGGGAAAAGCAGCCATTGCTAAGTCTCTTGCTATCAGGAGGGGGAACCTTGAAAACAGTCCCTAGTGCAGATGGGAAGGTCCAAACTCATGAAGGAGGTGGTCCTATTTCTTTCCTATTTGCACCTCAACATCTTCCATCAGAAACCATCACTTTTCCAAGACTCTGGCAGAGGAAAAATAGACATGACTTATTATTCGGAATTCTCATTGAATCTCTTTTTAATTAAACTTTTCCTTCCCCCAGGGAAGCTTCATATATATTAACCAAAAAAAAAAAAAAAAGGCAATTTCTGACTTCATGTAGGCAGATTCACTCTAAGCCTGGTTCATTTGCATAACTGAGGACTGTTTCACCTGTTTCACTTTGTTCTGATCTTCTTGGTCACTCCAGTGAATGAAGTGAGGCAATGTGTTATGTGCTATTTATTCATAACACACTAAGTACAAGCGTAAGATTTACTTGCTAGTACATGTCAGAATATTACAGGAAGCAGTTTTTAATCATTCTGGCAGAACCATCATGGAGTGGAATAATTACATGGCTGCATTTGGCTTCAAACACACAGGTACCAGCCTCAGACTCCTTGGTACTGTGCTTTGTGCAAGAATATCCTCAATGAAATATATGGACTTATTGATTAACGTGATGCTTTGGAGTATCATGAATGACTCCTGCCTTCTTTCATATGTTTATGAAACAACCTCAGAAGTAGGTTACAGGCATGGAAAGGAGGAGGGCTTTTCCATCACCCTTATTTCCTAGTTGAAGGAAATACCATATGGATGGTGGATATCTAAGAACTACTGAACTCTTCAATATCAGTTTAGTGAGTTTCCCATTTCTTAGTTAAGGACTACTCCAAAAAAATTCTCATTCCTCGAGAGTTGAAGGTTTAGTTTACTAGTCCCAGACTACAAAGGTCTGGATGTTCTTATCAAACTAGCTATTGAAGACTGCCACCAGTCAGTGACATACAAATTTGCCAAAGAAGCAGAAAATACATTTGCATTCCTATGGAGCCTTCAGAGCAGAGACTCTGCTGTCATCACGGGCATAAAGAGATCCCCCCACTAGGATAAAGACCTTGTGCTTCACACTTACTAACACAGAAAAGCCATTCCTGTCCTGAAGGAGTCTAAATCAATTACCCTTCTCTGTGCATCTCGTGGAAGAGAAGAACAGGCACTTCCAGCTGTGAACTGTTTTTCTCCCTGCCTGAACACTGAAATAAGTGCCTGTCTTCAAATTTACAAAGCTTAGCTAGAACATGACTTTATAGATATGCTCTGAATTTCCTCTAAGCTAAGATTATAGTTTCCCTTAATATAAGAAATAAAAGGGATAGTCCTTCTCTTGTGCAGGTCTTCTGACTATCTTAGGACCATACTTTATAGTTATTTTTAACTGATATTATTCTTTAATTTAATATGAATGCATCATTTTCATCATGCAATTTTAGTTTAGTGTCAGGCAAGCAACTTGGTGCAAACTTACACACTCTCGTAGGGAGGCACACATTAGCTCTACCCACATGCCAAGGTAGAAATGACTGGAAGGACACAGTGCTCAAAAAAGATGTTTCCTTTTCCTGTTTGTCAGCCAACCAGCCCATAGCTCTCATGTTGAAGACTTCACAATTGCAGATTGGCACAAAGACCCTGTAAAAGCTGCTGCATGCTGACCCCACTAGAGAGGGCCAGCACGATCACAAGGGTTTGGAGACTCCATTATTCATGGATGCAGCTGGCAGTTCTAAAAGAAGCATTATTGCTTATATTAAGTTACTGCCTAGCATAGCAACCTCTGTCTCCAACCCCTGTTGGCAGGTGAAAGTCTGCATACACATGGACATTTAGCTCTAATGAGATAGAACAGGTAAACTCAAGCTCAAAACAATTAAGCACATCACCTAATGATGCCTGGGAAAGCTTTCAAGAAGTCAAGCATCAAACCCAGACCTTTCAAATTTGAAGAAGGTGCCTCTTCCCAACACCCACACTTTTATCCTAACACTTAGGGGGTTTATGTTAATTTTCACATGCTACATTTTTCAGTGCAGCAGAAAAACAGATAATTGCACTTGTAATTGTGATGTACCCTGGTAAAGTCTGTCAGGTGTTAGAATACTGACCCCACTGCCTGTGCTAATTAGATGAAATTGAAAAAGAGCCCAGGCTCTAAAAATCAGATGCTACTAAGGTTAGGATGGGTGCAAGATGGAGACGGTAGGAGGAAAATCTGTTCTCTTATAGCTCTGACTCATTGTCTGCTTGCTATCAGAGAAAGGTTTTCAAATCAGGACTTCCTTATTTAATTCACAGCAGCCATTAATGCCTGGACCCAGTGGCACAACTGGTGATGTTTGGATCAAGGCTGTGAAGGCAAGTGAAATAACAGGTATTTACAGTGCAATGGGATGAGTCATGGCAGCTGACACCATCTCTCACACAAGCTGAAGTGGAAAATGACTTGTGTTTGGCAAGCAGGTCTTCTCTCTATCTCTTCTCCTGAGTCTTGAGAAAGGAGGCAAATTCCTTCATACTGGTTGGCCTTGTGTGGCAAAGCCAGCCACAGCTCCTGAGCAAGAGCACAGAGGAAAAGTACATCTCCACTGCTTGTCTGAAAAACAATCTGGGCTTTTGCAAACACTCGGTTATGGATGTGGGCGTGTAAAGCAGTTTGTAATCCCAACTCCTGATGAAGCAGTAAAGAGACTGCTTGGTGCTGTCTCACTGGAGGAGGCCCCAGGAAACAGGATCAGCTACCAAGTGGAGGTTTCAAAAGGAAAATAGTTTATAATTTGCAAAAAAAAAAATCTTATTTTACGGTTAGAATGTTTAATGTCAGTAATTTAGCAAGCACATGTACCTAATGTTACTAACAAAAAAGCTAGCTATATGTTTTCTAGGAAGACATTCTCATCTGTGGACCCAGGAGCACCAGCAACATGAGCTCATAATTACCTGGTAGAAATACCCTTGGACTATCAGCTTTTCTGAACACCTAGAACATTTTCTGTAGTGCTTATAAAATGCTGTTACCACAGTGTAATCCTGTGCATTACAAAGGGGTGTGTTCAACGCAACAGAACAGGAGGGTTCAGAAAACAGAACACCTGTTGATAAAAAATGCAAAGAAAGAAATGTGCAAAAGGATGTGCAACTTTAACTAGTTGTATTGTCAGTGAGTTGGATACAAGGGTGGCACAGAATATGACAGTACAGCAGGTCAACTCACTCTCAAATGATGTGCTCAAAAGGAACAGCAACCACCAGGAAAAAGGATAATTCTTCCCACTGCTGACAGGTACAAACACAACTTGTATTGCCTACATTGCCAGACAGATTTTAAGGAAAATAAACTCTGCAGGAGAACAATAACAAGGATTTGCATGCTGGATGAACAGGCTTATGAAGAAAAGATGATCTGAAATTCAAGTACAAGTCAGTCCCTTCATTTTCATGAAATTTAGACCAGGTCCTAGATGAACTGAGCCCGCACAAGAATTCAGTGAATAACTGTCTAAGAATAATGAGAATTAATATTACATATAAGATGAGCTCTGTACTTAAGAAGCAGAGCTGGGAAAAGGGAATTTGATAATCCATAAATATTTGAATGCTGCAAGCTACATCTGATTGAAATTCATCAAATTTTCATTTTCTTTTCCAAACAAACAGTCTCTGTGAAAAATGCCATAGCTGTTTAATCTTCCTCGGGGTTGCTGAAGAAGGTTCTTCCTCTAAAATTAAAATGCAAACTCTTTTTCTACAAAATTAAAAAATAACCAAACAACACAAACCAAGCCCCGTGCACTTTTGGGGGCAGTGAGGAAGCAATCCAGTGGCAGTGCTCTTTCTGTGTAAGGTTTCTCCCTTCTTTCTGATGCTCTGTTTGGTGTTGACGCAGGAGGTGCACCAAGGATTGGGCAGCCTAGGGGTAAAGAACCCACACAGAATCCAATACACCCAAGTTCATATTGTGTTTTTTCAGAGGCTTCTTAGGTAACTTTACACATAGTTTGGAGAACACCTGAGCTCCCTGCAGGGGCACTGATGCTCCCCTTCCCCCTGACATGTCCATCCAGCAGGAGATGGGCAAATGCCCACCAGGACTATCTGAATGCACAGCATCCTGCAGGTTCCAGAGCACGTGCTGTGCCTAGGAGAGCCTCATTGCAGGCATCTTCACAGGCATGTAGAGACCACGAGACTTTACAGTCACCAAAAAGCCTCCGTCATTTTCACTGAGGTCACTCCAGCAGGATTATTTAGATTTCAGATTAGTCATAGGATTATGTAGGTGCACTGCAAGTTCTCCCAAGGCCAGGTTTGGAGGACCATGCCCTGTGAACAGAAGCTTCCTCTCCACTGTGTTTGCCTTTTCTGTTGGGTTTAGCTTACCCTCTGCACTGTGGAAAATGAGCGTTCCTTAGCTCTTTATCCTGGGGGGAGGCATTTATCAAAATCTATTAAATATTTAGACCTTTATATAGCACGTAATGCTGCTAACTTGTTTGACTTAAATTATACCCCACTGGCAAATCAAATTAGAGAAGATTTGAGAAAATCTACCTTTTAAAACAAAAGCTGATTTTCTCCGTGTTCAGCCATTTGTGGGATTAACTTTTTTAATGGGTTTTTATGTGCACAGTGTTTTTGTTTTCATGGATACTAGAAGAGGATGAATTATTCATCAGGGGAAAAAAACATCTACAACATGCATTTTCATAGCTTATTTGGTCCCTTTTGTCCTATTCATAAATCAATCCTGATTACTACAAATGAACGTGTTCCCACTAAGGGTTCACTGATGACTCAGTTGGACCATTAATTTAGACCTCTTCACTGAGTGCTTTAGGAAGCGGCCACTAGTAACAGGAAACTGGGATAACATTCTTTGTGACCTCCTCTCTTTCCCTGCACACCCCAGACTCCATCTCCTGCTCCATTCCTTATGTATAACTTTACAGACACAACACTATTCTCCAGTTAGAACGTGCCATTTCCCCTTCTGCTCCAGCGACAAATTTACACGAAGAGAAGGAAGAAAATTATATATTAATGCTCAGCAGGTTCCTTTTATGACCTAGGAGGAGGACAGAGCAATGGCTCAGTATCTGCATCCTAAGTGGGAGCAATTGAAGCCCAAACATAAAGACATCACTGAACTATTATGGGAATGACTACAGATGTGTCACTGGTGACACAGATCACAAGGCATTTGTCTCTGTTTCTGAGGTGCTGACGAGCTGTCATCAGTGAAGAACCATTGTCATCGAGGAACAATGCTTCACCATTTAGAGCAGTAAGTGGAACCAGCCAATTCTTATCCAGGCAGCACAGCATTTATCAACTCCTTATTGCCCAGCTGGGAACAAAGAGAGGATTCTACCCATTTGAAAATTATTATTATTATTTACTACTATATTGGCAACACGGCGCACTGAATAGTTTTAGAAGAAAAATTTATGCCCCAGAATTCCTAAGGGTCAGCACTCAATCTTTCTCAATACACACAATAAAAGAGAGAAGGAAAACACATTTGTTTCCTTCCCAGTCCAACTGCCGCAGTGCCACGGTGGTTAGCATTGAACACCACTCTGTTTCATGTGCTGGGGCTCTGGGCTGAACCCTAATTACCAGTGTCAAAAGGGAAACGTTCCTCAGAATGACACCAGTTATTCTTTGCAGCTTCCACTGCTGTGGTTGCTGCTGAGTATCTTTTGTGTATTTCCAAGTACCAAGCTGAACGGAATGCCGTGTGTCCCACTGCAATTCACTGCTCTTTATGCCATAAAGATATCACAGATCCCAGGCAATTAACAGTTTGGAAAAGAGTACATTAACACCAGCTACTAAAAGCCTTTTATAGTCTTGAATGGTATTCACTGAGCAATTACAAAGTTAGCTTTTTCTTGTTACTGCTCTTAGGAATTCATGTAACAGTGATGCTTGTTAAAAATACCCCTTAACCTCAAATTCGGAGTTGTATTGTCCAGCATGGAAACAGTGATGGCATTTTGAAGTTGGTCACTGGTGTAACGTGCCTGATGTTGACTGTGACAGGAGGGAGTCTCAGAGACTCTTCCCAGCAAACCTCCAGCACCTACATCCATCCAGCTCACTGAAAAGCCAGTCTTATGGTCAGGAATCTGGGCTTCCCTGTCCCAATACAAGCACACCAGCACAATCCCGGGGCTGAAACAGCCCCCAGATCATCAATCACAGCGATGCTGGATGCTACGTTAAATTTAGTCACTTAGACAATCTCCATTCATGACAAAACAAGTTGTTGAGCTGCTGTTATCCACAGCCTGTTTCAATCAGGCTCAAACTGAGGGAAAAATCTTCTAGTTCATTAAAAACTTCCTCCTGCCTGCAACACACCCACACACAGGGGTCTGATTCCAAGCCTGACTCCCCTCTGATCTGGGATGTGCAAAATGAGAACAAGTGGTGGGCTGCCACTGATATAGAAGAGACAAAGGGCCTAGCTCTGCTTTTGTGATGTGAAACATTTCTTGACATTTCTTTCTAACACTGTAGTCTCCTTCTCAGCCAGGGAAAAAAGTCTCCAAATTCATATACAGTATCTGGAAAAGAGTAGAACAACCATCTCTCTTCCAAAATTATTTCCACAGACAACTTCTGCCATAGAAGAAAAGTTATTACAGATGTCCATGAACTCATCACATTCTGTTGTCCTGGCTGCAGCAGGACAATTACTTGCGGTAATTGGCTTATTCAAGGACTATACAGGTTGAGATCTCTGGGGCTGCACTAGAGAATGCAAGGTTAGCGACTGGTGAGGTCTTCACTATAGCAGAGATACACTGGATAAAATAAAACCTGCCATTACCACTTCGAGCTCTTACCTTATTTTCAGTTAAAGTACTATAATTGTACATTAAAAAAAAATCAACTCTGCAGGCTTTTAATTCACAGGTTACAAAGAATAACATAGTAACAGAATGGACCAGTACGCTAATGCCCATTTAGTATTGTAGACAGGCAGGGTCATAGAGACTTCACTGCTTTATTCTGAACCTGCACTGATAATGTCTGAGCACAAAGGTCTGTAGATGGACCGAGTTATTCAAGTTCCAGCACATGTTTGTAAGAATGCAGAGAAAGAGCTGGTGTCATGCAAAGGAAAAACACAGCCAGAAAAATGGGATTCCTCCCCTGGAATACAGACCAAGCAAGATCCTTCATGACATTTACAAATGGCTTCATGCTCTCTCTTTTACTAAGCTACTTTCCTTTATTTTTGGAGAAAATATCAGCTAAAATATTAAATGTTTTCTTCATATATCTAAAAATATCTGTGTAGAAGGGCAATTAGATCACCACACTATGACCTACCTATTTTTTTTTAACTGCTTAACAGAGCAGATAATTAGAAAATAAATAAATCCACGCTTTGGCATCTTTCTTTTTCCCCTCTAAATTCTATATTAGATTTTTTCATCGTTTAAAACATCAGTTGCACTCATCCAGTGAACAAATGGCATTTATAGCCCAAGAGAACCTACATAAGGAAATTAAAAAAAAAAAAGTCAGTGACAACATTAATACGAGGTAATTAATAATCAATTATATCAGCTCAGTACAGTGTACAAAAAAAAAAATCTTATTTTTCTCTAACTCTACAGACATGACAATATGTCTGCTGACGCTTCCTGCCTTACCAAGTGGTACCTTCAAAGCCTCCAAGAATTGCCTGTGATTTTAAACCTTTATTATATCATGATTATATTATTCTCTTCCCCTTTCTTGGTTTGAGTAGAGAGAGCTTAGTTAAAAGCAAAAACAAAACAGTTCATGCATCTTAAAGACTTTACCGACAGCTGAAGGAAAATGTCCATACAGATCTACAGTTCTTGTCTGTTTTGCATAGACCCAGCAGAGATGAGTCCAGCAAGAACCACATCCTACAGAGACAATGCCTGTATCAGTAAGGCCACAGCAGACTGAAAAAGTGGATGCTACAGGACCAGAATATCATTCCCCTAATCCTGAGGGTGGAAAAACACAGCAGAGGGGAAAACCAAAACGAAACAGGCACAGCAGGTTAGGTGGTGCCCTACAGAGAGAGCCCTGGAAGAGCTGGTGGGATTCTGGAAGCTGGCAGGCAAAGGGGAAGGAGGTGTGCAGACAGAGAGCCTGGCACGTGTGAGCTGGCAAACACACCTTCAGTCCTCTGTTTCTCCCACTCTCCTGTCTCTTTCAGAGGAGGAGGTAGGTAAGACTGTAACTCAAGTTTGCCAATAGAGCTGAAACCTGTCACATCTGTAGAAAATCCATTCTGGGGAATAAAAACAAATAAATGCTACCTCACACGCCCACTGCCTTCGGATTCTTATTCATTCCAGTATTCAGATATCCAAACTCCACTTGCTTCAAATAGCAGCAGAGAAAGGAGAAGGAGGGGAAGAGGAAATGAGGAGTAGTCTGTGGATTTAGAAACTACTGCATATAGCAAATATGAATATGAATCAACAACAGAGAATGGGACACGACCATGCCAGATGGGATCAACTGAATTGACCCCTAAGGCTTTATTTTAGATACTCAGATTCTCACATTGATTGTACATTTATCTGTTGTTTATATACACACCCTCAGTTTCCCACTGATAAAAGAATGATTACAGTGCTTAAAAAAAACCCTTCACCAGTCCTACACGGACTGGAGCGCTGGCAGGGGCCTGTACATGCCATGTGCAGGGGGAGCTTCACAAGTGTGTTGTTCTACCCAGAGTCACCATATTTTCCACTTCAAGTCTACACTTTGTACAAATGTACCAAGCACATTTGAAAACAATTTGTTCTTACTGTTAATTTATAAGGGAAAACCTGCTGTATTTGCATGACATTAAGAGAGGAAAAAAAAAAAAAGGAAAATGTCCAAGCAGATAATGTATTGGATGCTGAGATAATAACCCTGGATGGATTCCTGTGGCTGGCAATGCCATCTGCCTGGTGGATGTAGAGTCCAAAGATCATTGTAGTCCACTGAAAGACCATCTTGAGACTGATTCACAGCCAAGGAATGCTGATTGAGTCAAAGGGATTGAAAGCTGGGTGGTGACAGATATGCAAGGGAGGCACCGATCAGCTGTGGGTCATTCACAGCTTCTCTCCCAGGAAATCTCCTTGTTTTGTACCACTTCTGCAGTGATACATCGGAAGGCAGGAAAAAGCCAACATTTGTGTTTTCCCCCTCCCCCGTATGAGACTAAGAGGAGGAAAGCACGGCTGAATATTATGCTCTTGTTAAGAATATTAAAGTACCGGAGCCAGAGGAAAAGCCAGAGATGTGTGTCTGATCCTCTTTACTCAGCCTGCAAGCACATGAGCCACAAGCTGACGATCAATATTCTACCTACTTCAGCAGAGCTTTTCAAAACTTAGCATTTTGACCACACAGATAGAAAGGTCACTGTTTAAAAGACCTCTTGACTTTGCCACAGTTGACTCAGTAGGTCTCATTTGTGCTGTTACACAATTCCCAAATATACCCTCCTGATCTTGATGGCCTCAAATATCCAGAGCCAGATTTTACTCCACTAAGTTTTCACTTACACTTGTCTGACTCCTGTGCAGTTATCATCACACTGCAGAGGAAGGAAGGCTAAAATCAGAGTGAACACTGGTTGCCTAAAATAAATATATAAATTATATAAAAAAAACTTCCTTGTCCAAAAAAATATTATGTTTTCTTCAGTATTTTTTTTTCCAAAATAAATAAAAAACCAGACACACATTGCCTATTTTTAACTGAACAGAATTATTAAGGTCCTGTAAGGCCACATGGAAATCTACTGCAGAGTAATAGACCATACACTGGCCATATATTTCTGCAAGAACTTTGGTAGATCTCATTCTACTACACACTGAATTTCTGCAGCTTTGACTGACACTTATGACTGGGTTTAAGTGGAAGGTTTGAAAGTCTCCTGATCAGCTGATAAGTGCTGGTGAAGAGGGTAATAAATGTTAGTGATGCTGTGGGTGGCAGAGGTGGCTGCGTCCTGAAGAGAAACATGTAATAATCTGAGAATAACTTTCACAATGGGAGTCAGAAGGTGCCACTGGATCAGGAGGTGTTTTAATCTGCTACATCTTTCTGGCCATGTGTGAAAAGTCAGTCAAGAAAGATACAAGTAAGGGGGAGGGAGGCATAAGGTGTAAAATAGCACTAGGGGGCATTTTTAAGATACACGACGCTCAACCGGGTGGAAGATCACTAATGGCTCCTGCAATTCTTTTCTGCAGCTGCAGACGAGCCCTGAACTGATGTAACAAAGTACTTAAGAAAAACATGAGTTCATGTCTCCTTTCATTCTTTTACAACTGCTCCCTCCTTCCAACTTTAAAATGGAAAAGAGAGGAGGAAAAAAACCCGGCTCAACAACAAGTCTAGACTCAAAGCTACTAATGTTTTCAGATCACAGAATATGCTGCTAAAGGGCAACTAATTTGTTATATAGCAGGCAAGGCTTTGCGTCTCCTTGTCTATCTGATAAATGTTGAAGTTTCAGTTCTCCCAGATATCATATGCAACACATTTCCAGTGTTACGTGCAAGCTATTTATTCATTTTCTAGTAATTAGTATCCTGGGGAGAAATCCTATTGCCACTCTATTTACCTAATTTAATAATATATTGCAAAACGCGAAGTGGGAGGAATTTCTTATGTTTTATTAGCATTTGGAAATTCTGATATTTCTAATGATGTCTACTGACCCCTAGCCTGTAGCTGTGTTTCAAAGCAGTTTCTTCACCAATTCTTTCTTTAATTAAAAACTATTACCAAAGAGAAAATTAGAATAAAATATCTCAGTGGCAGAGAAGACTTCTACTTACTCAGGACTTTTATTTTACAGTAAATTAAATAAGTGAGGAAAGAGTAATTTTTAAGAGTTTTGTAATTTAGAAGCAAGAAAAAAAACAAATTAGATTAAAGACATATTAAATATTAGGAAGAAAATTAAATAAGCTGCATTCTT